>CAUYON010080224.1:0-24584 GCA_963573935.1 Arctocebus calabarensis | reverse complement strand
ATGCATGGCATCTTCAGTTGTATCTCATTTGTCATTTCTTGGGGTGGGGGTGATCTACTCTGGTTATTTGTGTTGCCAGAGTTCTTCTGTTGGGTCTGTACCATGTTTATTTTACATAGTTTTGTTATTAGAACTAGTAGGGTGAGACTGAATTGGGGTTCTGAAGTAGTAGAGGTAGCCCCTTACCAAAGTGCTAGGCTTTGTAATTGTTCCTACAACCTTACAAAGGCCCCTTTCAGAGTTTTGGCTAAAGAGTCTGAGGACCTACTTGGTGAGATAGCACAAGCTAGCTCTGTTTTGATATCAGCCCAACCTCTACCCTATCCAAAAAAGCCATAGTATTAGGTTTAAATCTCAGCTGTGAAGAAATCCAAACAGTTGTGACACCCAGCCCCCATCCTTCAGTTTACTTCTGCTACATCAACCTCACAATGTTCCAGATGAGTGGACAGCCCTAGACACAAGTTCCAATTAAATTGTCTCAGACAGTACAAGCCCTGCTCAACAGAGAGTGATTTAAGGGTCCCTAACAGCACAGTTGGAACTAGGGATCTATAACCCCCACCCACCAGACTCAGTCCACACTATTGTCCACTTCTCTTCTCACAGGCCCAGTTGGAGCAAGGGGCCACACGCCCACCCACTGGTCTCAGTCCTCACCCAGACCAGCTGGAGTCTGGGTACCATGCCCCTGCCTGCCAGTCTTCCCAGAACCCCACTCTCCTATATGTTTCTAAAGGTCACTAAAGGATATAAAACTTTCCCAGAAAAATTCACAGGGTTTATAGGAAAAGTGAGGCTTGAGACACAGTGTTCAGAAATTTTATCTCAGGAATGAAAACCAACCACTATATATTACTAGTATAAGTGAGAGCCAATAGATAGGTATACATGGGCACAAAGTGATATAAATAAAGGACACAAGAAATCAAGAAGGGAGGAGGAAGGATGAGTGTGTAATAAAAACTTACCTATTGGGTATAACAGACATTATTCTCATCATGAGGACACCAAGGCCCTGAGTTAAGTATTATATAAGATATCCATGTAGAAAAAAAAAATTGTTATACCCCCTCAATCAGTGAGTAGGGCGCCGGCCCCATATATCGAAGGTGCCAGTTTCAAACCTGGCCTCAGCCAAACTGCAAAACAGAAAAATAGCTGGCATTGTGGCCGGCACCCATAGTTCCAACTACTCGGGAGGCTGAGGTGAGAGAATCGCCAAAGCCCAGGAGTTGGAGGTTGCTGTGAGCTGTGTGACACCACGGCACTCTTCCGAGGGTGATAAAGTGAGACTCTGTCTCTACAAAAAAAAAAAAAAAGAAAAGAAAAAAGAAAGAAATTTCATCAATAATAAATGAATAAATAGTGTTAAGTACTTAAGATCACAGAGGTGTAGTACAATTTTATGGTTAAGAAGTTAAGAAATATGTATAAAACCATAACAAATATGGTGCTTTACCTTGAAAAAGACTTGAAGTTTGCTTACAGTAGTTGTTGTTGAAAGGGCTGCACCTTTGGAGTTAATGTGAAAAGGTGTAGGAAACACACTTATGTGCACCAAGAAGGGAAATTATTATATCAGGAGTCCCTCATGGAAGTCTGAGGTATGTGGTATGTGACTGTGTGCAATTTATGTTTGCCTCTGTGACTTGGTTCAGCTAAGCACAAGTTACTGTGTTCATCTAGTGTTGCTCAGGCAAAATCATGCACAAACAATATGAAATTTTCATTATGTTCAAACTGTTGCCTAACGTATCAATTATATTGAAATAAAGTCACAATTTCAAAACAAGTATTATTGAAAAACTTCATAATGCTATCTCACCTGTCTTTATTGTGGCAGAAGAGAAAGTAGGTCTTACAGCAAGACAGCCTGGATTCTAATCCTCTTTTTTTCCTCTTTACTATGTGATCTTGGGGAAGTTATGTAAGACCTAAGTGTCAGGCTCTTCATCTGTAAAAAAAATCTGGCTGATAACTATTCCCAGCTCACAGGCTTTTCAATATCAAATGTTTAATATATAGACAAGATTTTATACTGGCTAAGAATTAAAAAAAAACTTACTTATAAATGTTATCTTTAGCAAGTGAGGGAATGCTCTGGTAAAAATATTTTATAAGATAAAAAGCAGTCGATTTGATCATTTTTCTTTATCAAACATGGCAAATTCATATATGAATGATTCATTCTAAAACTTCTTGTGCTATTTGCTAATATACTATATACATATGCAAAGTAATAATTTTATAATTACATATTATTATCAAGAAATTAGAGAGGTAGGAATGTAATATCTTTGATTCATGGTTTAGTGTACTATATCTGGATTGCATTAGCCACTTTCATAACTACCTTTCTGATCCTTAATTTATACTATTTCTAGTCCTAAGGCATTGAAAATATGGATTAACATAAAAATTTTCTTTATAAGAAAAGTTTGAAGTATTCTCTTTGGATAAACTAAATTGGATTGTAGACAAAGACTGACTGAGGCCTTTGGCATACAGTGGTCTTGAAAATTTGGGAGAAACATTGTTAGTTGAAGCTTTTGAAGTTGAATACAGATGTTTGTTTCATATTTTATTGTATTTCCTCACCCTCTTCTGTTAATCAAGATTTTCTTAAGCTTAGTCAATTAAATTATTTAGTAACTATGGATGCAAGCCCAACTTATCTGGCTGCAGTGATATGCATTTTGTGTAATATCATGGGAATCTCAGTAAATTAAGAGCATTTTTACCCTCCACTAGTAGATTTTCAAGTGACATTAATTCTGAGTTGGGTATTTTGAGTAATGTAGAATCGGTGTCAGAGTGTGAGGTTGTTATCTTCTTTCTTATAACATAGTAACTAGGAGACAGAAGAAAAAAGGAATTACATCTGAGTACTTTTACTTTCTGTGGAAAAAGACATAAAGCACATAAACAAATATTAGTGATTTCACAAGTCTCATTGAGCTACCTTTTAAGAGGAAAATATTAAAATGATTATTTGTATAAGCCAGAGAGAATCTATTCTTTCACCATTATTTCTTCAATTACAGTGTATTTATAATATTATTTAATAATTAGATATTTAATCCTGCTATTTTTTCCTAGATATATATTTACTTAAAGATCAAGAATACTTATAAGAATTATAGAGCTGAAAGTACACTATATTAAAAAAATTATATATTAATTCACAATCATACACAGATAGTTGTAATTCTATGGCTAGTGAAAGTATTTCTTGCATATATACATTTTATGAAATAGCTAAGCCAATTTTAGTGATAAAAATGGCAAGTCATTGTAAAACAAATATTAGGTAGTGATTTTTTTGAGCCATGTTCCATAGCTTGATATGCTCCACTCATTTTTCAATATTTAATAATGACTTTTTTTGTGATAAGATTTATTGTGAGTCAGTTTGCTCTGCATAAAGATTAATCAGCATTAAATGTATATGTTTAACTTGTAGATTTTAACTTCCTGTGGAGTTACATTCTTTCCATCTATTAATTTCCTGGAGCAAGAAAGTTCTTCTTCAACAAGATGCTAATCTAAACCAAACCTAGAGACTTTGTCAGGAAAACATTATATTTAACAAATAAATAAAGGGCCTATATGCTTACACTTTTGCAAATATGTACACTAGTTTAGAATTCATTTTAAAGTAGAAATAACCAATAATTTTTTTCCTTTAATAAAAGGGAAAAGAATTGGGGGAGGGGCAAGATGGCCAACTGGAAGCAGCTTCCGACAGAAGCTCCTATCCAAAAGGAAAGATAACCTCCAGAAACTGCCCAATTGAGCTGAAGACTGGGACCCCAGCCCAGAGAGAAGTGTTAACTGCAAGACACGCTTCTCCCCTTACCTGATGCACCCGAAGCCTGACCTCTGCTGAAACTAAGGGAAGAAGACTTGAGCAGCACCCACCGTCCCTGTGTACCAGACCAGGCAGCCCAGCAAGTAAGAGATTCTGGGGCCCCACCAAGCCCTGGCCAGCTCCCAGGCCAGGGACTCCACCCGGAACCACGAGGCTTCACTTCTCCCCACTGAGCACACCATCCCCTGGCCAGGGACTCCACAGGGACCCCGTGTGGCTCCAATCTGTGTCCCGCTGGACCTCGGCCCACCACCTGCAGTGGCCAGAAACTCTGGCACCGCACTGGGCCTTGGCCCACTGACAGCAATGGCCAGGAACTCCACTGGGATTCCCAAGTGGCTCCTATTTGTACCCTGTCTTGCCTTAGCCCACTGCCCATTGTGGCCAGGGACTCTGCCAAAACCCCTGCCTGGCTCTGATTCATGCCCCTCTGAGCCTCGGCCCACTGCCCACAGCAGCCAGGAACTCTGCAGAGACCACCATGCAGCCCCATTTGGTGCCCCGCCAGACCTGGGCCCACCACTTGCCTCAGCTAGGGACCCTGCTGGAACACCCATACCACTCTGAACCATATGCGCCAGGACACGGCCCTCCGCTTGCAGCAGCTAGGGACTCTGCTAGGTCACAACTGTGACCTGCCATGGCCAGAGACTCTGCCAGGACCCCTACATGGCTCCACACTGCCCCCCAACAGCCTCCGCCTGCCACCCACACCGGCCAGGGACTCCAACGAGAACCTGTGAGGACTCTGCCTGCCTGAATGGGCCAGGAACTCTGGGAGCCACACAAGCCGTGTCCTGCCCTACCCTCTCTGCCCCCGCACTGTCCCTGCCTGTTGGGCCAGGGACTCAGGAAGTGGCATGACCTCTGCCCTCCCTCCAGAGCCCTCCTCCTAGCCAGAGACTGCTGGAGGCACAGACTCAAAGGCCAAGGAGTACCAAGCACTCCCCAGAACTGCATGCAGCATCCCGCACCCTGTTGCTTGATCCAGGCATGCCACACTCTAGAGCTGCTCTCACACCCAGAACTCCCTGGATGGGGCAAGTCCAGAGGAGCTATACAGGGTCACTCCCTACAAAGATCCAGCAACAATAGAGTGATCCTGCCTGGGTATGATCTGGGAGAGACACCTCCCCAACTCTGAGGACGGTCATAGGCAACAGTGAAAAATAATCATGAGGTGGAATCAACAGAAAAACTCTGGCAATATGAATAATCAGAGTAGTTAAACTCCCCCAAGGAACAACAAGGTAGATACAACACAAGATCCCTTGCATAAGAAAATGGCTGAGATGTCAGAAATCAAATTCAGAGTCTGGATAGCAAATAAGATCAGTGCAATGGAGGAAAAGATGGAATTAGAATTTCAAGCAGTAATCCAAAAGATGACCCAAAAGATATCTCAAGAATTGAACAAATTTAAAGACAAAATGACCAAAGATTTTGACACATTGAGAAAAGAAGTTGCAGCCCTCAAAGATTTAAGAAATACAGTAGAATCTCTTCCTAACAAAATGGAGCAGGCAGAAGAAAGGATTTCTGACATGGAAGACAAAGCTTTAGAATGCTCCCAAACTTCCAAAGATGAAGAGAAATGAAAGGCAAAAATGGATCATTCTCTCAGACAGCTCTGGGATAACTTGAAGAAAACCAATATTCACCTTATAGGGATACCTGAAAATGATGAAGTGGTGTCACAAGGCACAGAGTCTCTTCTTTATGAGATTATGAAAGAGAACTTTCCAGACATGCCAAGAGATTCTGAAATTCAGATAGCAGACAGTTCAGAACCCCAGCACAACTCAACCTGAATAAGACATCCCCCAGGCACATCATAATTAACTTCACTGAAGTTAATATGAAGGAGAAAATTCTGAAAGCAGTCAGATGTAAGAAATCCATTACCTACAAGGGGAAGAATATTTGAATAACTGCAGATCTCTCTGATCAAACATTTCATGCTAGAAAATAATGGTCATCGAGTTTTAATCTCCTAAAACAAAAGAACTTTCAACCCAGGATTCTGTACCGAGCTAAACTGAGTTTCATTTATGATGGAGAAATTAAATACTTTAACAACATCCACATGTTGAAGAAATTTACTATAACTAAACCAGGTCTCCAGGATATTCTCAGACCTATCCTCCATAATGACCAGCGTAATCCTCC
Source organism: Arctocebus calabarensis (assembly GCA_963573935.1). Lineage (NCBI taxonomy): Eukaryota > Metazoa > Chordata > Mammalia > Primates > Lorisidae > Arctocebus > Arctocebus calabarensis. The sequence goes on along the minus strand of CAUYON010080224.1, from coordinate 18,541 downwards.
ACCACAAAAGTAAACTCACCCAGAAACGTTTTATGAAATGTCAACTTCCACAGTGATGAAAGGATTAAAAATGTCCACTGGACTTTCTAAAGATTTATCATTGTTTTCAGTTAATGTGCGTGGTTTAAATTGTCCTCTAAAGAGGCATAGGTTGGCTGACTGGATACAAAAACTCAGATACCTGCTGCATGGAAGAATCTCATCTTACCTTAAAAGATAAATTTAGACTCAAGGTGAAGGGATGGTCATCTATATTCTAGGCAAATGGAAAATAGAAAAAAGCAAGTATTGCAATCTTATTTGCAGATACAACAGACTTTAGACCAACCAAAGTAAAGACAAATAAAGACAGACGTTTCATGTTTGTTAAAGGTACTACTCAATATGATGAGATTTCAAATATTAATATTTATGTACCCAACCAGAATGCACCTCAATTTATAAGAGAAAGTCTAACAGACATGAGCAACATAATTTCCTCCAGCTCCATAGTAGTTGAAGATTTTAATGCTCTAGCAGCGTATGATATATCCTCCAAAATGAAGCTAGGAAAAGAAGTCTTAGATTTAAACTTAACCATTCAACAACTGGATTTAACAGACATCTACAGAATATTTCATCCTAATAAAATTGAATACACATTCTTCTCATCACCTCATGGAACATACTCCAAAATCGATCACAACTTAGGTCGCAAGTCTAACACCAATAAATTTAAAAGAATAGAAATTATTCCTCCCATCTTCTCTGACCATCATGGAATAAAAATTGAACTCAATAACAAGAGAAAGATGCATACTCATACAAAACCATGGAAACTAAATAACATTACGCTGAAGGATACCTGAGTCAGTGACAAGATTAAGAAGGAAATTACCAAATTTTTGGAACAAAATGACAACCAAGACATGAATTATCAGAACCTCTGGGATACTGCAAAGGCAGTCCTAAGAGGGAAATTTATAGCACTGCAAGCCTTTCTCAAGAGAACAGAAAGAGAGGAAGTTAACAACTTAATGGGACATCTTAAGCAACTGGAGAAGGAAGAACATTACAACCCCAAACCCAGCAGAAGAAAAGAAATAACACAAATTAGAGCAGAATTAAATGAAATTGAAAACAAAAGAATTATACAACAGATCAACAAATCAAAAAGTTCGTTCTTTGAAAAGGTCAATAAAATAGATAAACCTTTGGCTAACCTAATCAGGAAAAAAAGAGTAAAATCTCTAATTTTATCAATCAGAAATGGTAAAAACAGAATAACAACAGACCCCTCAGAAATTCAAAAAATCCTTAATGAATATTACCAGAAACTTTACTCTCAGAAATATGAAAATCTGAAGGAAATTGACCAATACTTGGAAGCATGCCACCTACCAAGACTTAGCCAGAATGAAGTGGAAATGTTGAACAGGCCTATATCAAGTTCTGAAACAGCATCGACAATACAAAATCTCCCTAAAAAGAAAAACCTGGGACCAGATGGCTTCACATCGGAATTCTACCAAACCTTTTAAGAGGAAATAGTACCTATATTACTAAACCTCTTCCAAAATACAGAAAAGGTAGGAATACTACCCTACTTCATAGAATACATTCTATGAAAAAAAGCATCACCTTTATCCCTAAACCAGGGAAAGACCCAACAAGAAAAGAAAATTATAGACCAATATCACTAATGAATATTGATGTAAAAATATTCAACAAGATCCTAGCAAACCAAATTCAGCAACACATCAAACAAGTTATACACCATGACCAAGTGGGCTTTATCCCAGAAACTCAAGACTGGTTCACTATACGTAAATCTATAAATGTAATTCAGCACATAAACAAATAAAAAAATAAAAACCATATGATTCTTTCAACTGAAGCAGAAAAAGCTTTTGACAATATCCAGCATCCCTTCATGATCAGAACAGTTAAAAAAATGGTATAGAAGGGACATTTCTTAAACTGATATAGGCCATCTACCCCCAACACACAGCCAATATCATATTGAATGGAGTTCATTTGAAACCATTTCCACTTAGATCAGGCACCAGGCAAGGTTGCCCACTGTCTCGATTGCTCTTCAACATCGTAATGGAAGATTTAGCCATTGCAATTAGGGAAGAAAAGGTGAACAAGGGTATCCACATATGGTCAGAAAAGATCAAACTTTCACTCTTGCCAGATGATATGATTGTATATCTGGAAACACCAGGGATTCTACTACAAAACTTTTAGAAGTGATCAAGGAATACTGCAATGGTTCAGGCTACAAAATCAACACCCATAAAACTGTAGCCTTCATATATATATATACCAACAATAGCTAAGCTGAAGAAACAGTCAAGGACTCTATTTCTTTCACAGTAGTGCAGAAGAAGATGAAATATTTGGGAGTTTACCTAACAAAGGATGTGAAAGATATCTATAAAGAGAACTATGAAACTTTAATAAAATCAATAGCTGAAAATGTTAACAAATGGCAAAATCTACCATGCTCATGGCTGGGAAGAATCAACATTGTTAAAATGTCTACACTACTCAAAACAATATATAATTTTAATGCAATTCCTATCAAAGCTCCATTGTTAAATTTTAAATATCTTAAAAAAATAATAGTTTTATCTGGAATCAGAAAAATCCTACAATAGCCAAGACATTACTCAGAGATAAAAACGAGCAGGAGGAATCACGCTACCAGACCTGAGACTCTACTATAAATTGATAGTGATTAAAAAAGCATGGTACTGACACAAAATCAGAGAGGTAGATGTTTGGAACAGAATAGAGAGCCAAGAGATGAATCCAGCTACTTACTGTTACTTGATCTTTGACAAGCCAATTAAAAACGTTCAGTGGGGGAAAGACTCCCTATTTGGCAAATAATGCTGGGTGAACTGTCTGGCGACCTGTAGAAGACTAAAACTGGACTCATACCTCTCACCATTAACTAAGGTAGACTCTCACTGGATTAAAGATTTGAACTTAAGACATGAAACTATCAAAATATTAGAAGAAAGTGCAAGGGAAACTCTTGAAGGAATTGGCTTGAGTGAATGTTTTATGAGAAGGACGCCCTAGGCAATTGAAGCAGTATCCAAAATACACTACTGGGACCTGATCAAACTAAAAAGCTTCTGTATAGCCAAGAACATAGTAAGTATAGCAAGCAGACAGCCCTCAGAATGGGAGAAAATATTTGCAAGTTATGCCTCCAACAAAGGTTTAATAACCAGAATACACAATGAACTCCAATGTATTAACAAGAAAAGGACAAGTGATCCCATCTCAGGATGGGCAAAGGACTTGAAAAATTTCCCCAAAGAAGACAGGCACACGGCCTACAGAAACATGAAAAAATGCTCACCATCCTTAATCATCAGAGAAATGCAAATCAAAACTTCTTTGAGATATCACCTAACTCCAGTAAGATTAGCCCACATGACAAAATCCGAAAACCAGAGATGTTGGTGTGGATGTGGAAAAAAGGGAACACTTCTACACTGCTGGTGGGAATGCACACTAATACGTCCCTTTTGAAAAGATGTTTGGAATGTACTTAAAGATCTAAAAATAGACCTTCCATTCGACCCTATAATTCCTTTACTAGGTATATACCTAGAAGACCAAAAATCATATTATAACAAAGACATCTGTACCAGAATTTTTATTGCAGCCTAATTAATAATTGCTAAGTCATGGAAGAAGCACAAGTGCCCATCCACCCACGAATGGATTAATAAATTTTGGTACATGTATATCATGGAATACTATGCAGCCTTAAAAAAGATAGAGACTTTACATCTTTTATGTTTACATGGATGGAGCTGGAACATATTCTTCTTAGCAAAGTATCTCAAGAATGGAAGAAAAAGTATCCTATGTACTCAGTCCTACTATGAAGCAAATTTAAATGTTTCATATGAAGGCTATAACTCATCTATAGCACAAGAATATGGGAAGGGAGGGGAGGGAGGAGGTTGGGGTGCAGGGAGCCTAATTGGTGTGGCCACACCTATGGTGCATCTTAGAAGGGCACAGGCAAAACTTACTAAAGGCAGAATACAAATGTCTTCATATAATAACTAAGAAAATGCCATGAACGGTATGTTAAACAGTTTGATGAAAACATTTCAGAATGTATATGAAGACAGCACATTGTACCCCTTGATTGCACTAATGTGCCCAGCTATGAGTTAATAAAAAAAAAAGAGTAAGCTTTCTAAATCAACTTCTGTCTACTATAAAGCCTATGAAAATGTCATTTAGTAATTAAAAACTTCAGATTCATTAAATATGATAATATCAGACTTGTTCACTGTATTTAAGCATTCATAAGTGTATAGGATAGTATTCTATTTGGTACGCATATAGCACATTTTCTTTATTCACTCATTAATCCATAGAAACATATTTAGTCCCTATCTTGGCTTTTGTGAATAATATTTCAGTTAATATAAGAACACAGGTATCTCTTTGACATATTTATTTCAAATGTGGTGTGTATACATAATGGAATACTTACTACTCACCCTTAAAAAAAGAGAGAAACCATCATGTGCAGCAACATAGATGAACCTGGAGGACCTTATGCTAAATGAGATAGGCTTGGCACAGAAAGAAAAATTCAGCCTGATCTCACTTTTGAGTGAATGCTAAAAATTCAAACTAATGTCATAGAGTCAGAGAGTAGAATGAGATCAGAATGTAATGGAGAAATGTTTGCTGAGTGGATACAAAATATCAATTAGGCAGGAGAAATAAGTTCATGAAATCTATTCTAAAACATTATAATTATAGTTAATCATCAAGTCTTGTATACTTAAAAATTGCTAATAGAGTAGATTTTTAAATGTTTTCACCACACGCACACACAAATGTGTATGTGAGGTAATGGACATGTTAATTACCTTGATGTAGTCATTCAGTAATATATATCAAAATATCATGTTTTAATAATAAATATATAATATATTTGTCAATTAAAAATAAACAAAAGTTAAAACTAAAAACACAAAAATGCACTGATATGGTTGACTTTAGCAATGTATGAGACCTTTATATTTTTTGCAAAGAAAAAATTTTTTATTAAGTCATATACACATAGATCATGTATACATTAATGCATTTATGGGGCACAATGTGCTGATTTTATATACAATTTGGAATGCTTAGATCAAATTAGTTAATATAGAGTTTCACTTCATTTACTTATTATGTTAAGAAATTTATATTCTATACTTAGTAGATTTGACATATACCCTTGCAATATGCTCCATAGGTGTGCAGAAGGTTAAATGGCACAAAGAAAATTAAATCAGCATAATAACTTAGTAAAATAAACAACAAAAAGAATGATTTCAACTTCTCTAAAATAGACGTGCTTAAGTGACTTAGAAATACACACAGACAAATGAATAAAAGGCTACACAATATTTCCTCCTTATTCATAGTTTTTCTTTCCATAGTTTCAGTTTCTATGGTAAAACACTGCCTAAAAAAATAAGATATTTTTATAGAGGTAGACAACATTCATGCAACTGTCATTACAGCATATTTCTAACATTATTCCATTTTATTATTAGTTGTTTTATGTTATATATTACTATGCCCAATTTATAAGTTAAAATTTATCATATATATTATATATATATGATAAAACAATGCATGTAGGGTTTTGTACTATTTTGTACCTCCCCACTGGGGGTCTTGAGATATATCCCCTGAGGATAAGGGGAAAATACTGTTACTGTATTGTCCCTTTCCATGTGGGTGATTTTCACATCTATGACTATAATGTAGGAACTAAAAACAAAAGAAAGGACACAGTCTTTATACAAGTAGCACTTTAATGGGCAATATGCTTGTTAATTAATTGACCTGAATAACTTAAGATAAACATTCAAATAGCATATAACAGTGTTTCCAAACATTTTCTTAAATCTCATGGCACACTTAAACTTACAAATTTTCATGGTAGATTTTAATCTTTTTTTTTTTTGCATTATGTTATCCATTTTATTTATTTACTTTTAATGAAACATAACTATATACATTTATGCATTTATGGGGTACAAAATGCTAATTTTAATACACAATGTGGAATTCTTATATCAAACTGATTAACATAACAAACACCTCACTTATTATTTGTTGTGATAAGGCATTTATACTCTATTTTTAATGGTTTTGAAATGCACTATTACATTATACCAAATACATGAGGTCCCACCCAAATACCCTTCCTCCTCCCACCCTCCATGCTCCTCTTCCCTCTCCCTCCTCTTCCTACCTTCTTTCTGGGCTATAGTTGTGTTTTATCATTCATTTGAATGTATAGGTGATTATATATTGGATTCATAATAGTATTGATCACATTGGATACTTCTTTTTTCCATTCTTGAGATGTTTTCCTAAAAAGGACATGTTTCAGTTCCATCAAAGTAAATATAAAAGGTGTAAAGTGTCAGTCCTTTTTATGTCTGCTTATTATTCCATGGTATACATATACCACATTTTGTTAATCCATTCACAGGTCAATGAGCACTTGGGCTGCTTCCATGACTTGACAATTATTAATGAGGCTGCAATAAACATTCTGATGCAGGTGTCTTTGTTGTGAAATTATTTTTGATCATCTGGGTATATACCTAATGGAAGAATTGCAGGATCAAATGGTAGGCCTACTTTTAGTTCCTTGTACATTCCATACAAAATATTCCAAAGAAAAAAAGTCCAGGACCAGGTGGTTTCACATCAGAATTCTATTAAACCTTTAAAGAGGAACTAGTACCTATATTACATAACCTTTTCCAAAACATAGAAAAAGAAGGAATATATCCCAACACTTTCTATGAAGCAAATGTCACCTTAATACCCAAACTAAGAAAGGATCCAACAATAAAATAAAACTATAGGTCAATATCATTAATTAATATTGATGCGAAAATATTCAATAAATTACTAGAAAATAAAATTCAACAACAGATCAAAAAATATACATCATGGTCAAGTTCTTTTTATCTCAGTGTTACAAGGTTGGTTCAACATATGCAACTCTATAAGTATAATATATCACACTAATACATTTAAAAACAAAGACCATATGATTCTGTCAATGCAGAAAAAGCTTTTGATAATATCCAGCATCCTTTCAGGATCTGAATGCTTAAGAAAATAGGCTTAAATGAGAAATTTCTTCAATTGATAGAGGCCTTCTACAGCAAACCTACATTCAATATCATATTAAATGAAGTAAAACTGAAAACATTTCCACCCAGATCTGGAGTTAGACAAGAATTCCCAATGTCTTCACTGCTATTTAACATAGTAATGGAAGTCTTAGCTATGACAATCAGGCTAAAGAAGGTGATCCAGAGTATCTAAATGGAGTTAGAGGAGAAAAGAAACCAACAGTTTAAATGATGAGTGCATTTGTCCCAACTTGCTAAAATTGTCTTTCACTTACCGTGAACTGGGGAAGCTACAAATGTTCATGAGAAAGCTATAATCCAATTATAGCCCAAGAATATGGGGAAAGGGGAGAGAGTGGGGAGGGGAGGGAGGAAGATAGGTGGAGGGAGGCTAATCAGTGGGATCGCACCTACAGTGCATCTTACAAGGGTACATGTGAAATTTACTAAATGTAGAATATAAATGTCTTAACACAGTAACTAAGAAAATGTTGTGAAGGCTATATTAACCAGTTTGAGGAAAACATTTCAAATTGTATATAAAACCAGCACATTTTACCCCATGATTGCACTGATGTTCACAGCTATGATTTTATTTAAAAAGGTCAAAAAATGTTCTCATTTGATTTTTATTATACATGTTTGAACACTAAATTTTCCTATATATTTCTAATTTATGATGAGTGGTAAATTATTCTACCAACATTTATAATGCACTTATTTTTCATTTGAGAATTATTAGAAGAGAAAGTCTACTAAAGAAAACTTTCCAAGTGTCAAACATGAGACATGAATTTGCTTTGTTAATTTTTCTCCATAGATACCTTAGTAGCATCTTCTTACATATATACCTTGATATTATAACATATATAAACATATATGAATAATATGTATTTATACATATAGTATACATGTATCTGAGCATATATATATAATATCTGAAATATCTACAAATGCCATGATTGTTCACCTCAGTGCATGATGACTGAGCATCATATAACAATAAAAACAAGAATTTAGTATGCAATCTATTTGGGGCCAGTGTTGAACTTAATATCAAGCGATCACCTCCTATGGTAAAATGGATATCTGTTCATCTCAATCTAATTTCTTACTTTATTATTATTAATTTTTTTTGCAGGTTTTTGGCCAGGGCTAGGTTTAAACCTGCCACCTCTGGTACATTGGGGTGGCGTCCTACTAATCTAGGTATTAGTTGCTGAGGCAACAACTTGCATGAGAAAACGTGTAGTTCTTTTCAATGGCATGTGAGTAGAAGTGGTCTGTGCTACTTCCGGGCCAAGGCTTTTAAGAAGCCAGCCTTCTTTCCTAATGTTCTTTTCTCTTTCTAACCACCTATATGGCAATCTCCTAGGTAACATTATCCAATTTTGGAAAAGGCAGTACTAACCTAAAACATATCTATCACTTAGGGAAGCAACAAATAAACTTTCCTGTAAGGAACTAAAGGAAGATATCGGCAATTATACTAATACATGGTCTATAGCCATTGGTTTGGCTGTATGGCCCGGACTTGATTGAATGAATAAAGAACATGATCAGAAAATTGGTAATAAGGAAAGTTTGAGAATTAAGTAGCTTGATCTCTCTGAATAGGTAATAATAATAATAATTTGTATCCTGTGTAAATAGTCAACAAAGAGTGACAGCAGAAGAAAATTTTAATTAATACAGCAGATAGAATGACTTATTCTTTGACTACCACTCAATCTACTTTTACAGCAACCTCTGCCATTGTCTGGTGCGCTCAATAACAAAATGGTTGGCATGACAGTGTTGGAGGTGATGAATAAGCTCAGCAACCTGGACTTTCACTGAAAAGGTTGACTGAGCTACCACCACATTTTCATTTTTTATTTTTTATTCAACAAATAAAGCATTATATAATACATAATGTTCAAATTACAGTAATTAGGGTATCCATCACCTCAAGCATTTATTATTTCTTTGTGTTCAGAGAATTCCTATTCCACTCTTACAGTTATTCTGAAATATACAATAAATTACTATTAACAATAGTCAATCTATTATGCTGCTGAGAACTGGATGCTATTTCTTCTGTCTAATTGTATTTTCACACCCATTAACCATTCCCCCTTTATCTCTTCTCCCCACTACCTCTTCCAGGCTCTGTTAACCATCATTCTTTTTATACCTATCTATTCAATTTTTGTTGTAACTCCCACGAGTGAGAAAATGTGACATTTTTCTTCTTATTCCTGGATTATTTCACTTAACATAAGGTCATGAAGTTCCATCCATGTTGTTTCAGATGACAGAATTTCATTATTTTTATGGATGAATAATATTGCCCTATGTAGATGTACCACATTCACTTTTTATTTTATTTTTGATTAGTGTAAGGGTACGTATGATTGGGTTACATTGTTTTTGTTTGTTAGGTAAATTCCAAGTTGTAGTATAGTCCTTCACTAAGGAAGTGTGCTGTATACTTCCACATTGTACCCATTAGGTGGGAGATCGCTGAGCCTCCTCACCACTTCCTCCCTACTGGCATCATAAATTTAATTATATTTTTCTCTCACATGCGCCTGTAGTTGTTTATTTATTAGCTTAAAGTTAGTATTGAGTGCATGGGGTGCATGCTTTTCTGTTTGTTGTTGTTCATTAGTTAGGGGCATAGTTTCATTTTGTCACCCTTGGTAGAGTGATGTGGTGTCATGGCTCACAGCAACCTCCAACTCTTGGGCTCAAGCAATTCTCTTGCCTTAGCTGAGCTGCTATAAACATTCAAGTGCATTTTACTTATGACACTTTTTTTTCTTCTGGATAGATACTTACTAATGGGATTTGGGATCAAATTGAAAGTCTACTTTTTGCTCTTTGAAAATTCTCCATACTTATTTCCAAAAAGGTTGTTTTTATTTGCCATCTCACCAATAATTTCTAAGTATTCCCTTCTTTCTGCATCCATGCCAGACGGATGCCTCTTTGTATATTTGTAATGTGGGTGATTCTCTCTGGGGTTAGGTAATATCTCAAAGTTGTTTTTATTTGCATTTATCTAATGACTAGGAACAATAAACATTTTTCACATGTTTGTTGGATGTTTGTCTGTCTTCTTGGGAGAATGTCCTGTTCATTCCTCTTGCTCAGTGATTATTTGAGGATTCTCTATACGTCCAAAAAGTTTGCATTAGTTTTCATTCCTATCAGCAATGTAATAGTGTTCTCTTCTGTCCACATCCACACCAGCATCTGCAGCTATGAGACATTGTGATGTGGGCTATTCTCACCAGGGTTAGGTAATATCTCAGGATATTTTTGACTTGCATTTCTCTGATGATCAGAGACAAAAAGAACTTTTTTAAAGTTTGTTAGCCATTCATCTGTCTTCATCAGAGAACGTTCTGTTCACATCTCTTGTCCAGAGGTAGATGGGATTGTTTACTATTTTTCTTTTGATTAATTTTAGTTCTCTGTAGATTCTAGTTATCAACCCTTTGTCAGATTGATATCCTGTAAATATCTTTTTCCATTCTAAAGGTTGTCTTTTTACTTTACTTATTGTGTCCTTAGCTGTTCAGAAGCTTTTCAGCTTAATTAAATCTCATACAGACATCCCATTTGATCCTACAATCCCATTACTAGACATCGATCCAGAAGAAAAAAAATCATTTTATCATAAAGACATTTGTACTAGACTGTTTACAATTACAATCGCCAAACATGGAAACAACCTAAATACCCACCAATACAAGAATGGATTAAAAAGCTATGGTATATTTATACTGTGAAATACTATTTAGCCACAAAAGAAATGGAGTCTTTACATCTTTTCTATTAACTCAGAAGGAGGTGGACCACATTCTTCGTAGTAAAGCATCACCAAAATGGAGAAGCAAGAATCCAATTTACTCAATTCTATTTATGAAGGCAGTAGATGATCTAATATAAGGCAAGGGGTAGGAGGACGAGAGAGGGGAAAAGGGGGATGGGGGGAGGGGGTGTCACAGTGTGTGTCATACCTCTTTGGAGTGGGACATAATTACAAGAGGAACTTTACCTAACAACTGCAATCAGTGTAACCTAATTCTCTGTACCTTAAATGAATTTCAAACAGTAATAAATAAATGAATGAATAAATAAATAAATAAAAATGGAAAAAAGGTTAGAATAGATATTTCTCAAAAGAAGACATACAAATGGCCAATAGGTATATAAAAAAATCCCAAATTATTGATCATAAGAGAAGTGCAAATCAAAACAACAATGAAATTTCATCTCACCCCAGTTAAAATTATTTTTCTCTGAAACACAGGCAATAACAAATGCTGGTTAGGAGGCAGAGAGAGGGGAAACTTTGTAAATTGCTGATAGGGATTTAGGTTAGTACAGCCACTATGGATAACATTAGAAAGATTCCTCAAAAAATCTTAAAATAGAATTTCCATATGATCCAGAAATCCCACTGCTAAACTGATATATATCTGCACTCCCATGTTTATTGTAGCATTAGTCACAATAGCCAATATAAGAAATCAATTTAAGTGTAGAACCACATCTGTGTACCCAATGGACAAGCTGTAAGACCAACACAGAATATTCAATATAACACCATTACCAAAAGTGGTCAGGTAGTTGCTGGTGGCAAGTTAATTCCACTGGACAGCATCCCTTATGGATAGGGCTGCATTTTGTTTTTAGCGAAATATACACTTACTATGGATATTAATTTGCCTTATCTTGATACAATGCTTCTAAAAGTACCATGTTTGGGCTCACATAATACTTTAACACCATGGTACTCCACATCATATTGCTTCTGAACAAGAAATTCACTTCACAACAAGAAATGTGGCAATGGACCTATGCCCATGGAATCCACTGATGTTACCACGCTCCCCACCAACCTGAAACAGCTGGTTTGATAAAATTGTGGAATGTGTTTTAAAAAGATATGGCTTTATCACCAGTTACATGGATGAATCTTCTGGGCAAGAACAAAGTTCTGTAGAAAGCTGTGTGTTCTCTATATCGGCATCAAATATACAGTATTGTTTTTCCTACAGTTAGGATTTCAGGCTTAGGAACCAAGAAGTAGAAATGGAAATAACACCACAAATTATCAACCTAATGATCCACTGGAAATAATTTAGCTTTTAGTTCTCATTATCTTGGCCCAATGGTCTTAGTTTCAAAGGTACAAATGCTTCAATGATTCCATGGAACTGGACATTTAAATTACTGTCTGTCCACTTCAGTGTCTGTATGCCTCTGAATCAATAAGCAAAGAGAGGTGTAACTATACCATCTGCAGTGGCTGATACTGACAAGCAAGGGGAAGTATCAGAGGAAGTACTGGACCAATGCAGTTGAGGTAAAAAAGGGAGATACATAAAATCTTTTAGGGTTCTGTTATTATTTCTATTCTCTGTTATTAATGTTAATTAAAAACTACAACACAACCCAATCCAGGCATGGCTACTAATGGCAAAAATCCATTAGAAATGAGGGGGTGGTCATCTCAACAAGTAAAGAGCCATCAGCAGCTGACCTACTTATTGAAAGCAAAGGGAAAAATAAATGTATAAAAGTAGGTATAAACACTACATAGTAGCCAGGTACACATGACAAGTTATAGAAACAAGGAAGATTGTAAATTTCATAAGTCATGAGTATTGCATTTCCTCAAGTTGTTATAAATATGTTTACATACACATACACACTGACTATGCTAAGCAATTATCTTTCTTTTCTTCCATCTCTCATTCCATTGAGTGTAAAAAGCATTGACTTATTATCATAGTAATTTACATTAAGTTACAGCTTTCAATCTACTTGATCAAGGGAAAAAGTAGTAAACATTACTCAAGGTATTTCCTTCATTTTCTGAGGAAGCAATTAGTGTTTTTTGGTTGCACACAGTATACTATCATGTTAGGAAGAGTCATGACTTAGTTTCTGTTTTTATTTGGAGATTTAATATTATTTAAAGAGACATGCTATTGGGTGTCACCTTGACAAGGGTTGAATTTGTGATAGTAATTTTATGTGTCAACTTGACTAGGCCACAGAGTGCCCAAATAGTTAGTAAAACATTATTCTTTGTATGTTTTTTTTCCAGAGAATATAGATTTGAGTCTGAAGAATGATTAAATCTGGTTTTCCTGTCCAATGTACCAGTGAGGATAAGCCTCATCCAGCCCAGTGAAGACTGAATAGAATACAAAAGTTGAACAATGGAGAAATAATTAACACTCCACCCAAATGTCTGTGCTTGAGATATTGGTCTTCTGACTTCAAACTCCAACTGGAACAAAACCAATAGTTCTCCTGGGCCACCTGTTTGCTGATTGCAGACTTTTGGTCTTCTCAGACTCCATGAACATATAGGTAATTAAATTATAATAAATTTCTTGGGTGTATAATTGGTAATGCATTTTTACATATTTTATGTATATTTATTATACATTTTGCATGTATCATATATTTAGCATAGACATTGATGTATTTACAATCATGCATCACTCAAGAGAAAGAGTATGTTCTAAGAAATGCATTATTAAGGTGGTGCCTGTGGCTCAAAGGAGTAGGGCACCGGCCCCAAATACTGGAGGTGGTGGGCTCAAACCTGGCCCTGGACAAAAACTACAACAACAAAAAAAGCATTTTTAGTTGATCTTGTCACTATGCAAACATCAAATATGCTTACATGAACCTAGATGTTATAGGATATTTGACATCTAGTCTATATGATAATATCCATTTTTCTTAGGCAACACATCTGTAGCAGGGTGTCCAACCTTTTGGCTTTTCTGGACCCCATTGGAAAAAGAAGTTGTCTTGGGTCACATGTTACATAAAAACTAACAAAATTGATGAAATAGAGGGAAGGAAAAGGTCTGTGCATAATTTTTGTGATATCTGCCACCACAAATAAGTAAAAAAGTACTTACATATTAAGCAAAATTATTCAGTGGCCCATTCAGAGAGTCTTTTAAAATCATCTAGCAGGTCCAAAGTTTGCTATCACTAATATAGAAATGTGCTTATCTAGGTAATAATAAAATGTCTTTTCACATATGTTATTATAAAAGTAGAAGAAAAGTGGCCAACTTAAAACAAGTGGAATATTTGACATTGTATTTGAGAAACTAATGCATCAATATCTGGTTCAATGGAAGTAGTTGCAATTCTCAGTGAGTTGGTAAGGTTCTCATTGGTTCTAATTTTACTCTTAGTGTGCTTCAATATTGAAAATAGTTGCTCACAAATGAAGGTGCTAAATAAGGTGTATTGTTAAGGGAGTGATATTTGTCTCTGGGAAGATAAGACTTATAAAAGTCCAATAAAGAGGCACGATCAAATTTTTCTTTAAGTTAAATGTCAGGCTGCAATTCTGTGCATTCCTTTTGAGAACTGACTGGTAATATGTTAGTGTCAACAGAAAATGGAGTTGAAAATGCACCAAAATATTGATTATTTTCCCAAAAATCTTGAAATGTGTTTTCAAGTCCTTTAATCAAATCAAAAAGCAAGGCTGTATATTTTTTTCACTGCTCACAGGACAGTGTATAGCCAATATTTAGAAATACATAAAATTGTTTGCTTTAATTTGAGCTTGCTATAATTTTAGTTTTATCTGTAAATCTGTTATAGTTCAAAACATTGAATTGACAAGTTGGTTTTCACCTTGAAGATGCATGTTTAACTCATTTAAATAAGTGGCTATATCCACTAAAATTGCTAAATGTATAAGCCGATTTTCTTTGTCAAGTTCTATTACAAATTTGTTTTTTGATACCGTAAACAATTTGATAACATGTTGCAAATTATAAAATCTTTTCGACATTTGACCTCAACTTAGCAATGTTACTCCTAAAAAGTAAATGATGATGCCATAATCATTATTAATACTTCTAAGATATTCCTGGAATTGTCAATTATTAAATCCATTGGTCCTTAAGAAATTAACAGTCTTGATGACAATTTGCATGATATTAACTCTTGTTAAAGATTTTAAGCATAAATTTTTCTTTTGTTCTTTCTTTCTTTTTTTTTTTTTTTGTCTTGAGGCAGTGTCTCATTTTATCACCCTTTGAAGAGTGCTATTGCATCATAGCTCACAGCAACCTCAAATTCTTGGGCTTAAGCAATTCTCTGGCCTCAGCCTCTCAAGTAGCTGGGACTATAGGCACCCACCACAATGTGCAGCTATTTTTAGAGATGAGGTTTCACTCTGACTAGGACTGGTCTCAAACTAACGACCTCAGGCAATCTACTCACTTTGGCATCCCTGACTGCTTAGGATTTCAGACATGAGCCTTGGCGCCCAGCATCATTAATTTTTCTTCATGTACTATTCAATAATAATTCATCAAACATGAGTTTTGTGTGGCAATTGCACCATCTTCATCTATTGGTGGGCATGTGGGGTGTTTCCACGTCTTGTTTTTGTGATTGTGAATTATGCTTCTATAAACATTTATGTGCAGGTGTTGTTTTCATAAAACACATTTAACCTTCAAAGACTCATTTAGAATCAAGGTGAAAGGTTGGAAAACAATATTTCATGCAAATGGAACCAAAAGAAAGCTAGAGTAGCCATTCTTATATCAGAAAATGTATACTTAATGCTTTATCATACTTTCTACTACTTCACATAAGTTTTTTGCTTTAGTCGTGTCTGTTAATAAAACTAAAGAAACCACTTCTTCAATGGCATTATATTTATCATCAATACCTCTGTTAAAAATGGCATTTGATTCGTGTATTTATCATCAGTGCTATAATCCATTAGCAAAATATAAAATTTAAAATTAGCAGTTTTACTCTCCTACCTTCTTTTCATAGTTTCCAATTTTTTCAATGTGACTGGCTATAGTGCACTGAGGGAAGGAGGATATGAGGCAGAATCTCACTTAATGTGCACATTGTGAGGGTGTATAACATGCCCCATGGTGAAGGGCTCTTCTACAAAAGAAACTTTGCCCTAGAATTGAGAACAATGTAAACTAAATATTGTACCCTCATATTTATTTGATTAAGGTAAAAAAAAATGAAATACCCCACTTTTATTCAGGGCACATTATATCTGCTATGCTTTTCCTATATTGCTTAACAAACTCACCATCGGTAAATGGTTTTGATGTTTTTGCTATTAAATATGTTACCAAAAACCTAGCTCTTACATTGGAATCCACTTAGTTAAAAATATTTTTTGTAGAGAAGACAGACATTTTTCCAGTTCCTCTATTCTGTCCTTTTGACACAATTCTTCATATGCATCAAATTGGATAACATGTTTTTGCATATAATGTATTTTCAAATTATAGTTCATGAAAACTTGCAAAAATTCTCTACACATTAAACAGTATGCCTTACTATTTTGCCTACAAATGTAGTCATTTGTTTACTTTTCATTGAGTAATATTTCCTCAACTATAATTTTTGTATTTTTGCATTCCATTTTATTTTGAGATATTGTTGATGCTATGCAGGGATTAAAAATTATAATATATTAAAAAATAAATGTACTTTTATTATGAAAATTAATGAACAGAAAAATAAAAAGCAAGGTTTTGTGCCTTTCCATATCTCAGATGATAATACAGAGCAAGAAGGATGAAGGCTATGTTGAACAGTTTGATGAAAATATATCAAATTGTATATGAATCCAGCACATTGTACCCCATGATTACTCTAATGTACACAGCTATGATTTAATTAAAAAATAAATTTAAAAATAAACATTAAATGAAATAAAAATAAACTAATAAAATGAAAAATAAAAAGCCATTTAAATAAAAATTATGTGTTGTCTATTGCTTCCTTCACTCTGCAAGAGATAGAATTCTCTAATTTACTCAATTCAGTAACCCTAATGCATGAAAAAGCATCTGACATATACATGCTCAACAAATAGTGCCCAGTACATATGATGAGTGACTCTAGTTACATTTGTTTTTGTTTAACTGAACAGAAGATAGTACTATTTGCTGAGACAGCATATATTAGAAGAAAGCTAATATTAAAAGACTGAACTTTTGTTCTGTTCTGAAAGTATTGACACAGTTTAATAAAGTAGGCAGTTGAAAATGTAATTCCAAAATTCAGACAAGACATCTGACCTGGAGATAAAAGTTTCAGAATCATCTTTGTATAAGTGGTAATGAAGCTATGCATATGAGTGGAATTGTATTATCCAGGATGGTGGTGCAAAAGTAATTGAGGTTTTTGCATTATTGGAATTTGCATCTCAATAATTTTATGTAGGGAAAATGCTTCCACAACTAGTAAGATGCAGAAAATGCTTTCCAATAGTTCATTGAATCCCAAAGCACAGATTTTTCTGCTATTGGAAGAAACAAACTTATTTTTCCTTTGCAAAAATGTGTTGATTATAATGATCTCTATTTTGGGGGTGGCACCTGTGGCTCAAAGGAGTAGGGTGCTGGCCCCATACGCTGGAGGTGGTGGGTTCAAACCCTGGCCAAAAACTGCAAAAAAAAAAAAAAAAAAAAAAAAACTCCATTTTGATTAAGAAAGCTGTGTTTAAGCCTAGTTATAATGATTAAAATTTTGTAGTCCAAAACCACAATTATTTTTGCACTTATCAATAGAAATCATAGTATAGGAAGTCCCTTAGGTTTATCCTTTATTAACTCTTTTGTTTCATGCTGAACTTTCAGTAATGACACAGAGTCAGAATTAAAAAAAAAACTGCCAACAACATTTGATGGAAAACAAGGAAAATGAATGTTGAGAATAATTCAGCATAATCATAATTTTATTTTTGTATTTTTTCCTTGTGAGTTTTTAAATCAATCAATATTTATAAATTTTATTTCTTATATCATTTTATAATATTTTTTATAAAATTAAATAGAATGATCAGAAATAAAATTGACTATGCATCCTAATTTTTTTAGTTTAATATTGTTGCTATAACAAATTACCATAACTTTAGTGTATCAGGTTAAAAAGAAAACATTCACTACAAGGTATGGAGGCCAAAAATATAAAATAAATTTTATTTTATTTTTTTAATTTTTAATTTTTTTTTATTGAATCATAGCTGTGTACATTAGTTCAATCATGGGGTACAGTGTGTTTTCACACAGTAAATGAGAAAATCTCATGAATGTTATGTCAATCAGGTTGATAAAATATCTCAGATTGTATGTGAAACTCGCACACTGTACCCCATGATTGAACTAATGCACACGGCTATGATTCAATAAAAAACAAACAACAACAACAACAAAAAACGCCTTGAATCTTAAAGAATATTTTTAAAAAGAAGAAACACATAGATAAAGGACTCCAAAAACAAACCCCTTAAGACAGCTTCTGTGCCATCTGATGAA
>CAUYON010080223.1:0-69945 GCA_963573935.1 Arctocebus calabarensis | reverse complement strand
CCATCCACAGTCTTCTGGGTGGCAGTGATGGCATGGACTGTGGTCATGAGTCCCTCCACAATGCCGAAGTTGTCATGGATGACCTTAGCCAAGGGGGCTAAGCAGTTGGTGGTGCAGGAGGCATTGCTGACAATGCTGAGGCTCTTTTTGTACTTCTCGTGGTTCACACCCATCACAAACATGGGGGCATCAGCAGAAGGGGCAGAGATGATGACCCTTTAGGTACCCCTGCTATAGCTAAACTCCAGCCTTCTCCGTGGTGGTGAAGACACCAGTGGACTCTATAACATACTCAGCGCCTGCCTAACCCCATTTGATTTTGGAGGGATCTAGCTCCTGGAAGATGGTTATGGGATTTTCAGTGATGACAAGCTTCCTGTTCTCAGCCTTGACTGTGCTATAAAATTTCCCATGGGTGGAATCATACTGGAACATGTAGACCATGTAGTTGAGGTCAATGAAGGGGTCATTGATGGCGACAATATCCGCTTTGCCAAAGTTAAAAGCAGCCCTGATGATCAGGCGCCCAATATGACCAAATCCATTTATTCCAATCTTCACTTTCACCATGGTGCCTCAGGGATGCGGCTGGTGCTGCACTAGAAGCGGCTGTCTGACGAATGGGAGGACCAGAGAGCCATTTAATTTTTTTAATGTGTAGCTGCAATTTATTACCTAAGATTTTTATTGAGCATTTTTGCATTGATATTCATTAGTGTAATTGTTTTGTACCTTTCCTTTTTAATTGGGTCCTTTCCTGGTTTTGGAATCAGGGTGATGTTTACTTCATAGAACGTGCTGGAGAAAGATCCCTCCTCCTCAATGTTTTGGAATAGGTTCTGCAGTATAGGGACAAGCTCATCTTTGAAAGTGTGATAGAATTCTGGTGTGAAGCCATCTGGTCCCAGGGTTTTTTTTTTTGGTTGTTGTTGAAATTCTTGTTTCTTCAACTCAGTGCTTGATATTGTTCTGTTCAAGAGATCTATTTCTCCCTGGTTAAGTCTAAAGAGAGGGTGTAATACCAGGGAATGGTCCATTTCCTCTACATTATCAAATTTCTGGGCATGGAGTTTTTTGTAGTAGTCAGAAATAATCTCTTGTATCTCTGGTATCAGTTGTTACTTCCTTTTCATTTCTGATTGACATTATTAAAGATTTTACTTTTCTGTTTCTAATCTGGTCAATGGTTTATCAATTTATCTTTTCCAAAAACCAACTTTTTGTTTTGTTAATTTTCTGAATGATTCTTTTGTTTTCAATTTCATTTATTTCTGATTTAATTCTGGTTGTTTCTTTTCTTCTGCTAGGCTTGGGATTGGGTTGCTCTTCCTTTTCCATTTCTTTAAGATGATTCATTAGATTGTTGTGCTCTCTTTCTGTTTTTTAGATATAGGCATCTAATGCAATAAATTTCTGTCTTAGGACTGTTTTTGAAGTGTTTCACAGGTTTTGGTAGCTTGTATCTTCATTGTTGTTATGCTCAATTTGTTTCTCATAAAACCTATTGCAAACAAAATTCCTATCATGGCATGCATATGACTTCTGTTTTTTAGACTTCAAAATCTCATTTGAAGCATTGTTAAATTGTTAAGGAGATCTTAACAATTCATTGTTAAAGCATTTCTAAAAACATCTGAAAAGAGTTTTGAATGGAGTGTAACAGCAACCCTGGAAAAATAATACAAGCACAAATGCCAGGCAGTGCTTTATTCATGTTGTTGGGACACTTTGTTGAAACATGGCTACTACCAAATAGCTCCTGTTTTCTGAATGCCTTTACTATGTAGCAGATGATTTATATACATTATTTATTATTATTTTATTTTATTTTTTGAAACAGGTTTCACTTGTTGCCCTAGGTAGAGTGCAGTGATGTCCTCATAGCTCACAGCAACCTCAATCTCTTGGGCTCAAGCAATCCTCTTGCCTCAGCCTCCTGAGTGGCAGGCATCCTCAATGCCCGGTAGTTTTTCTATTTTTAGTACAGACCAGTCCCACTCTTACCAACTCCTGAGCTCAAGCAATCTCTCCTCCTCTGTTTCCCAGAATGCTAGGATTATAGGCATGAGCCACTGTGCCTGGTCTATATACATTATTAATTTTTCAAAAACTCTGTGAAAAAATCAAAAGAAAAGATTGAGCAAAATTGCTTAAGATTATTCAAACAGTGAGTGAAGAGCTGAGATCAAACCTGAGTCTGTTCAATCCTAATTCCCACATGTTTTCCACCATAATTCTGTATGCAGTGGTTCTTAATCTTCCTAATGCCGCTACCCTTTAATATAGTTCCTCGTGTTGTGGTGACCCCCAACCATAAAATTATTTTGTTGCTGGTTGCCAGAACATGAGGAACTGTATTAAAGGGTTGCAGCATTAGGAAGGTTGAGAACCACTGCTTTATAGCATTATTTATTTTTCTTTAAGAAGAGATAATTATTCTAATATGTTTGTGAATTAGCTTTTTATTTTAAAAGGTAGAATAGGAGCATGATCTATCATAATATCAAATTTGACTTTCTAAACTCTAATAAAATAATGAATGCCTTGCCACAGATGCATCCATTCTCCTTTAAGTTCACCAAATTTCACATAGCATCTTTTTATAGCATTTATCTGCAGAGTTTAACTTTTTCTAGATTCCTTATGGAATAAGGAATTCCTATTGTAAATAATATCGCTTTTTGCATTTTCTACACTTATGACCTGAATTTTAAAGTGTACTATTTAAGTCTATGAGTGTTAAACTAAGGAATTGCCACATTCTGGCAAATTATGTTAAGTGCTGGCACCTACTGACGGTGTATGATATTGCAGTCTAACATTGTTTAGGAAACAAATTCTTAACCTTTTAGAAAAGGAAGAAGCTGTTCTATCAACTGATAACACTTCAGAATGTAGCGTGCCGTATACCCCTACATTTTTACCTCATGGAACTCAGACTATGCCCTACAGACCCGAACAATCTAACCTAATTGTATATATCCTCATTTTTTTTAAATCTGCAATTAAAAAAAAATACAGAGTGTATATTACTGGAGGAATACAGTGTGTTTGCAGTGCAAGTACTCACAGAAAGTGCATGGCACATGTTTTGCCATCTCAGTGTATTCACTATTTAGGTATGAAAACAAATATATGCCATGACTTAGACTGCAAAATTGGCCTGAATTGTTCACCTATGATGGAGATCTTCTGAAAGAGTCTATGTTCCACACACATTTATTATTGTCTTATTATTAAAGGAGCTTCAGGGTAAAACTTTTAGAAATTCTGGACCTAATTTATTCCCTTTGCGTGAAAGGTAAAGAAATGATGTTCTAGGCCTGGGCACAGATGCAGGTCGGGGAAGAGAGTTTCAAACTTTTATTTTACATTCTTGCCATTGGAATTTACCAGAAGATCGTCATCTGTATAATGTGCTTCAAAATAGCTAGAAGAGAGAATTTTAATGTTTCCAGCATGGATTCTATAATAAGAAAAGGGGCTCTTAGGAAGAAAACAAGTGTCTGCTATGCAATGCATTGTAAAACAACAGAAATGAATATCCCCAAAGGCCAAAGAAGAAACTTGCAGAATGGAAGTTGCCCTGCTAGATTAGAATGGATACGTGAAAGAGAGACACATACTGAGGGAATACAGAAAAGAAAAACAGGAAGAGAATGCTCCCATCCGTCCCTTCTGCCTTGCCTTCTGAAAGGACACATTTGGAGGAAATAAAGAAAGGACAAACATGAGGAGAACGCTTCCATCCATCCTTTCTGCATCTGGAAATTTCATTTCAGACTCCAGGTCACCACAGCTAAGTTGCCTAACACCTTATGGCCTCTTTTCCCAGCTAGGGAATACAAAAGTCTAGGAAGGATGGTGATGTGCTCTGGAGGATAAGGGCAGGAGAGAAAGGTTCCTGTCTGGCTGCCTCTTCCCTCACACCACTCCCAGGGCTGTCTGTGCTCACATGTGCACAAACTCATGAGGCTACATCTGGCCTTGCTGCCTGCCTGCTTCTGGGCTTGTGGCACCTTGTGAGAGAAGATGGGGCAAGACGGTGAGAAGGAAGACATTTGTTGCCAGGGAAAATTAGGAGCTTTGGGAGGCTCTACGAATTCAATTTAGGACCCTGTCTCACAGTGTAGGTTGTATAGATAATACAATGGAAGTTGATGTAGATAATTTTGTCCATATTGCATATTTTTATTATGTTCTACATTATCCTCAGAAGCTAGATTATCGGATGTTTCCCCCCTCAGGCAAGATTAAAAGGGTCAAAGGGATATTATTTTAATGAATCACTAAGACAGAATCATATTACAAAATAATTAGAAGAGGAGTCCTTAATCATCTCTTTGGAAATGAAAAATATTTTAAAAGGCAGACCTCAAGAAGATTTTTTTAAACTAGAAAACTAGTTATAAATGTTTCTTAGCATAAAAGAAATGATGTGCTTGAATATCCTACCTGATTATAATTTAGATAACCCATATTTAGTTATACTAAAGAGACCTCATGCTTCTTTCAGAAATCGAAAGAGTGTCCCAAAGATCCCATGCAAACCTAGGGAAAATGGGAAATTGTAGTTAAATGTTCCTTTATTTATAAAATAATCAATACAAAATTTAAGAAAATATTTGCAAAGTATTTCTTTGTATATTGATACACAAATACAAAAATATATGGTATAAAATGCAGTATAAGTTTGTTCATTTTTCCCACATATGGCAACTTTTGGGATATCCTGTGTTATATGATGCTGAAAATTCAGAGATTTATAAATCACTTAATGGGTGTTATTTTCCATTCTGGAGTATTTCAAAATTTGCATATTCACTAATTCAAGAACTATTTCTTGAACGCCTAATATGTGCCAGGAAGTATTCGGGGTGTTTGGGATATGTTTGTGTACAAAATACGCAAAAGATCCAAGCCCTGATGAGCTGATATTCCAGAGAGGAAAAGACAGGCAGTGAATTATAAACATAATTAATAAATATTCTGTGATAAAATAGCTAGAAGAGCTAGAAGATAATAATTATTATTATTATTCATTAATAATTTGAATGTTTCTAGTATAAAAAAATAGATACAATTTCAGATCATGGATGTCCTCTCACCCTGATTTCATTTTTATACATTATGTGAATGTATCATATTATCACATGTACCCTAAAGTGGTTACATAAATATGTATTGATTAATATAAATACACAAATTAATACTTAAAGAATAAATATACTATGATAAAAGGTGGTAAGTGCAATGGAGGTTAAATAGAGCATGGTGAAAAAACATACAATGCAAGAGATGTTTTTAAATAAAGTTATTGCCTTTTTAAGTTTTCTTAAAGTCTGTCCATATCCGTCAGGGCAGGAGACCTCCTAGAGAAAGTTTTACAGAAATACAAGTGTTCCTTATATGTATTTGGCACATATATACATGTATATTGCATTTATATGGGTACAGAAATATAAGCTACATTAAAATTAAGTGGTAACTACATACATATTTGTATGTTTTACACTGAAAATTCATCACTGTGTCTTTCACTAATTTGAAATTTATGGTAATTCTTTTCCTTGATTCTAAAAGCTTGCTTTTGTTAGAAAATTGAGAGCATTGGGAGAAAAAAGAAATAAAAATCACCCATAATCCTCCTTCTCATAGATAACTATTAATATTTTAGAAAAATTCTTTCCTTCCTTCTTCCCTACACCCTATCCTTTTCTTCCCTCCTTCCTTCTCCCTTCCTTCCCTTCCTCCCCTCTCTCCCTCCCTTCCTTCCTTCCTTCCTTCCTTTCATCTACCTACATAGAATGAAAAATAATTTTAGTATATAGGCCAGGTGTCTCACACCTGTAATCCTACCACTTAGGGAGGCTTATGTGGGAGGATTACTTGAGGCCCGGAGTTTGAGACCAGACTGAGCAACATAGTGAGATCCCATTTCTACAAAAAATGGAAAAATTACCTCTCACCAGGCCTAATGGGAAATGTTGACCTAGAGAAATATCTTTAGCCATAGCAATAACCAGAAGACAGCATATCCAACATGTCTTGGACACTAACCAAGTGCCAAACATTACAATTTGGTATAACTTAATTTTATATCACATTTTTACAAGATTGTTTTCTTGTTCTTTTTCAGTTTTAGAAACTGAGGTTCACTAACGCTAGGCATATTTGCTCCTGTTCATACCTGGTACTGTGGACTGGAATGTATACCTTGTTCTAAATCTCATAGGGGTTTTTTTTGGTTGTTTGTTGTTTGTTTTAATTTTTTTTTACCAAATTTTGCTGTATAGATTCATTACATTTTTATTTGGTAAAATAGATGTCTTGCAGGACTTAAGGATACTAGCTTCTAAGCTATGTTGATTGCTTCCAATGGTAAAAAACTTACCTGAATATTTTTTATTTCCCCAAAAAGCAATTTAGCACTCTCCCTTTTCTCTTTCTCTTCCTAATTGGCAGAGGAAGTAAATTACTTGGTGATGAGGCAAGAATAATGTCCAAAGACAAATTAAGTTTGCTAAATATTGTTAATGGTAATTTTCTTTTGAAAAACATATGATGTGCTATATACTCTTACATTGTATAACTTGAACTTTACCTTAGAAATGAAAACAATTTAAGCTAATTATTTGTACCCTCATATTAATCTGAAATAAAAAAAATAATACAATTGCAAAAAAACAACAAAACAAGAAAAAACACATGCTAAAACTGAAAACAATTTTAAATTAATTGATGGTAGAACCATTGGCCTTTTACTTCCTTGTAGTTAAAAAATATCCACTTTACCTTGTAAATTTTCTTAATAATTAATCTGTATTCTAAGATTAATCCTTATTGTTTTGTGGAAAAGATCAATTTCTTTCATACTGTTTAATAGCTTATGGATCTGAAATATTATTAAAATAAGTTAGAGGCCAAGCGTGGTGGCTCACGCTTGTAATCCTAGCACTCTCGGAGGCTGAAGTGGGTGGATTGCCTGAGCTCACAAGTTTTGGGATCAACCTGAGCCAGAGCAAGACCCTGTCTCTCAAAATAGCCCAGAGTTGTGGCTAGTGCCTGTAGTCCCAGCTACTTGGGAGGCAGAGGCAAGAGAATCGCCTAAGCCCAAGAGTTTGAGGTTACAACTCTACCAAAGGTTACAAAGTGAGATTCTGTCTCAAAATAAAATAAAATAAGTTAAATGCTAATTGTCCTTTGGGGAAAAATAGACTTAAATTTTTCTTCTTATTAAAAATAACTTCCAAAGTTTTGGTGGAACACTTGAATATTATTTTTCTCTAATTCAATTGCCAAATTTTGACTATATCCTATGTTTTATATAAAGAAGATAATACTGCTAGCTAGAGACACTGTAAGTTAAGGAATATATTGGAAATTAAAAGGAGGTTCAATCTCCCCGTGGTTCAAGATCTCCACCCCCGGCTGCTAATAATCTTCCTTAGACATTTGAAAGCATAGGAAGTATCTCTGTTTCCTTTGTGTCACTCACCACTGCACACACAGTACAGGTTCCTATAAATGAAGAAACTTCTAATAAATGACACTGACAAATAGTAGCAGCCAAAATAGATAATTGACCAAGATGAGAGTTAGGATATGTGTAGAACTGACAGAGCGCTCAAAAATGTACTAATTTACAGAAAATCTTGAAGTCATCAGGAATTTTACCTTAACCTCTCATTGAGAAGCTGCTCTGTATTTGAATTAACATCGCACTACAGAATAACTAGAGATTTGTAATTTGGTATACCAAATGTGTTCTTACAAAAAAGAAATTCCATATCCTATGGTTTCTTTATTAATAACTGATTAACATATAAATAGCATGCATGTAAGTGCTTCAGAAAAAGAAATTAGAAATGGGCTTTGGTGGCTTTCCTTTGCTTTAACTTTTTCCAACATTTCTCCCTTAAAATATCTTCTCAGGGGACTTTGCCAGATTTAGGAGAAAACTCAAGTGAAGCATTGTATTTTATTTTTATTATGTTGTTTTCCACTTTAAAATATATTAAAATTTACTACACTATGATCCCAGGGTAATATTTTATGAGACTTCAAGTATAACATTTGAATTGCTTAGATCATCTGATTATATCGTACCTGATGGTATTTTGATAATACTATCATCAGTTCCCCTTCCATTTTTAAAGATATTGTAACAAAAAATGCATATATATTCTTCACAGTGCTGTTCACTTTAGCTCTCTGAATTCCCCATTTGTGACTAATTAAGATTCTTTGGCTGTGAAACTAACTTTGGGTGATTTAAGAAGGTGATTGGAGAGATACTGAGTGAGTCACAGATATGACTGGGAAGCTGTAAAACAAGGTCAATTTTAAGGGTCCTGGAAGCAATCACTACCTCTGCAGGTTCTGCTGGCTGGAAGTTCAAATTCTAGCAGAAAAATGTGGCCTAGTCTGGATCCATGCTTGTCCCTTTCCTAGGTGAGGACCCAGGTCATTTTAGATCAAACTGAGGCCAGTGGGGAGAAAGACAAAAGTTTTCCTAAAGGATGTTGAGGAGAGTCTGTGCAAACCAAGAAAGCAGCAGGCCTCTCTGTTACATTTAATGGAATATTAAACTAGAATAGCATTCCTTAGAGAACAGGAACATCTTCTACTTATTTTGTTTTTTTATCATTCTTTGAGTATACACGGAAAATATAAACCCAAGGTCAATAAGAAAATATATTATCCAATAATTGAGCCTAAAACATGGAATTGACAAAGGGGTCAGGGTATGTCTAAGGTTGAATTATTAATAAGAAGAATTCCCATTTATAAATGAAGAAGTTAATGTATCTGTAACCCAAGTTTTAACCCCAGGCTCAAATAGATAGAAAATTTTATTATAATATTAACAATATTGTGATTTAATTCACAAGTATCTACTGGGAGAGAATTGCAGTGACTGCCCAAGCTCTGGATTATATCTGCAAAAGTAATTTCGTGGTGAACAGAATTAGAAGAAAGAGATAATGTCTCTTTTTAGAATAAATGGTAGACAGGTTAACTGTCCATTATAATAAAGATAATATCTCATTCTAGAGCAAAGTTCAGGCAGGCTTATTGGTCACTGTAAAAGATGGGGTTCTCTAAACTCAGGGTTTGTTTCCTGTAATGCACCGTACTGCTCGTGCAGGTGTCACTTGCCCCACTGCACTCAGCCTGCAGGAATTAGGGCTAGATAACTGACACAAGGAAATGCTAACACTGTGGCTAAGCTGTTGAATAACGAAGCTGTGAGTAATGAAGTCTTCTGCCAGCATTCATGAAACTGTGGAGAGCTGGCTGGTTATCTGTAAGTAGGATAAAATCTCAGGCCTTTTACGGTGCTTTGTGATATCTTTCTGGCCTTTTTAATGCTGACCTTTTTCTTTATAGGTAGAGAAACCAAAGGATTGATTGAGTCCTTGTCATGTACTAGTCAATGTGTTCAGCTTTTTATATGTAGTTTGTAATTGAACCCTTAAATAGTCCCATAAATTAATAATCATTGTCTTCATTTTAAACCTCAGCACTTGGAAAACATGGAAGCCATCAGAATTCCTTTCAGGGAGTCTGATTTTGGTGATAGCATACCCTGGTAAGTCCTCAAGGACACATTGGAAAATAAGTGAGGGCCCTTAGCAGCCATATTTATGACAAGGAGGGTTCTTGTTGGGACTTGGGGGGAAGGAGAGAGTAAGAAGTTAAAGAGAAGAGTCGGAAAAGTCAAAGATTGGGCACTAACTGGAGACAGGCAGAAGAGAAAGTAAAGGTAAAAATAACAAAATGCTGAAGTTCTGGTAGAGGGAAAGGCAGGCACACAAATCCTCTTTGAGAGGCAATGTCAGGGAGTGATCTGAATGCATCCTTCACGCCTCCACAAGGCTTCAGGACGCACTGTACCAACCACGAGAAAATCTTCCTAAGGGTTAGATCACTTGTGGAACCGAAAAGGTTCTGATTTTTATATCCCAGTTAACATCCAGATTGCCATGAGTTTTGGGGGGTTTTGGTGACAGGGTCAAACAGAGAAAGCCAAGCTATGGCTCAGGGGCTGGATTGCTCCAGCTCGAGTCGGCAACAGTAACTCAAGGAAAGCCTGAAATTCACAGAAGTTAAATGTATTGTTCCAACTCCCAGACTGCCTTCTGGTGCTGTATGTTGGAGATCTAAGAATAAATAAGGCTCCTGCTCTCCTAGGAGCAAATAGATGAATAAGTGAAACAAAAGTGTAAACGGGATAGTTGATGAAAGAACGTTAGTAGTATAATGGAGCTGGTGTAGTTGGTAGCGTAGAAGAGGAGACGAATTCATGCCATGGGGGAGACTTCTCTGTGGAAAGCTCTGTGTTATGCTGGGAAGATCTCAGACTATTGTTGGCAGGGGATGTGCTGGAAAGAGCTGTAGGTTGTAGATTGTCTTGGAGTTAGTCCTTTATTCTACAGGCCACTGGTTTTTCAAACTTTTTAAAATAAGGCCCCCTTTTGTCCAATAAACTCTTAAATGGAACTTTAATCTACACATCAGGTGAAAGTAATGGGTCTTTTTGTGACTTAGATAGCCCAAGTGTGCTAATTCACAAAAAGACCCCTGAGCACTTCACTCTCCAGCGCCCCTCGTGGTGACTCCAAGGACTTCCTGTCCCACAGGCCTGAAAAACAGCGGAGCCTCTGCCAGTTTTCCTGGGTTCCCAAAGGGTGGAACATAAACTATCTGAACCATGACTTGAATTTTGTCTTTTCCATTTCCCTCCTCTGCTGTTGTTTGTGAGTATATGGCAACTGTATAAGGATTTAATTTTTCATCGTCATGAATTATATCCTCACACTATCCTGTTAAAAGGCCAAAGCAATGGCAGAGAGTCTTAATTACACGTGATCATTTTCTTCCATGTGTACTGTACTACACATGAATCCCTGCAGGGCTTTTACTGCACACACAAGTTGTATGAGGGATGCTTGAGAACAGAATTTGGGTGCCGTGACTGGGGCAGCTCAGTTTGCAGCCAGAATGGTACTGACATGATCCACAAAACTGAACTCATTCAGGAGAAGTAGACGCTCAGGGCCCAGCGCTTCTAGAACAGTGTGAGCCATTTCTGGAAGGAATGGCAAGGGGGTGAAGCGTATGTACTGCAGTTGTGGCCCAGGTGAAGGTGCTGCAGGAGTGGCCCAGTGCCCAGGTGGAAACTACGGAGATGAACAGGGTTGGAGAGGAGTGGGGCTGGCAGAGCGCAGAAGGGCTGCTAGCTCAGAGGCTTCCGCTTTGGGGGCCAGATGAGTGACAGTGCGGTAAATGCAGACAGGGACTAGGCAGAGTGGCTTTAGTAGGAAAGATTCCATCAGTTCTGTTTGGGACACGCTGAGCATGAATCAGGAATCAAGAGAGAGGTCTGGATTATGATACAGGAATCTGGAGATCTCAAATAAACTACCACGTGTCCTGAGAGCATTTTGAGATTATACCATCTATACGCATTCTAATTTCCATCTTGCCTTTTTGGATCTTAAGTACCTAAAGGCGGTATGAAGACAGCATGAAAAAACAAAGTTTGGGGCGGTGCCTGTGGCTCAAAGGAGTAGGGCGCTGGCTCCATATACCAGAGGTGGCAGGTTCAAACCTGGCCCTGGCCAAAAAAAAAATCCTGCAAAAAAAAAAAAAGTTTGAAGGAAAAGACATGTGGTTTTGGTCTAAAGAATCCAGGAGAGGTCAGGATCCTAGGAAACACAGGTCTTCCCTCTTAGGAATAGGAGGAAAGAACCTCTACAATTTAAACAGACTCGGAGGAGGAGAGAAGAGCACCTTCCCACTGTGCACAGGCCAGGTCTTGCCCGACTTTGTAATACCTTGAGAGAAAAGGCAAGCCCAGGGCGGACTCTGACGTCTCACACATGCATCCCCTCAGCCTCCAGTCCCACGGCAGGGGTCACAGCACTGAAAGAGGCGCACACACGTGAGGTGACACACCAACCAGTTGAACAGCACCAATACCTCTCACATTCTCCAGGTATGAACACTGTTGGGTCAGTGTCTGGCTCCCGCTAATGACCTTGACACCACGTCTTCCTTCTCCAGCCCCAGCGCTCCCTCGGGACGCGGCATGAGCTTACTGTTCTCTCTCTTATATATAGACCCACAAACTAGATTTTAGGGGAGGACATTAAGAGAGAGATTTTCTTCTTTCGATTCCTTTTTCTATTGATCTTCTGCTTCAGCCGAGCCTGCCCACGCACCTGCAGAGGACCTCTGAGTGGAAGCAAGGCTGTCCCTGCCAGCTCTGCGCGTGTCTGCGTGGACCATTGCGATTGTCATCTGATGGCTGCAGACGAGGAAGTGGTTCCCCCGCAGACGTATTCATGGGCTCTAAAGACCACTCAGGTATACTTCCGTCAGTACAGAGCAGACTCAGGAAAATCCGTCACTAAGCTGGATCTTCCCAGCAAATTAAGCCTCAGTAAGAAGTTAAGCATTTAGGGAAGCCCTCAGGGTTGGGTTTACTTTACCCAAACATTATGTCATCACCCTCATTGACTGTGCTCACCCTGCCGAAGTGGAAATAGAATAAAGTGGAAAGGGAGTAGAGAGGAGCTACTTTAACTTCTGAGTGCAGCACCCAGAGCAGAGAAAGTCGCACACTCCCACGAACGTTAATAAATCCCCCATACTACTCAGAAATTACTGGCAAAGTTAATTTGTTCTAGATCTCAACCTTCTCACTTTCTGTAGAAAGCTCAGAATGGAGCATGTCCGTGTTATTGGGGATGTATCATACATACAAGGGGATTTGAGACAAAATGAGAAAAAATCGTTTTGTCAAATTTTCCAATTTGAGTAATCCTACTCCGTAAGAAATGGAGAAACCAGAGACCCGCAGTGTCAGCTGCAGGGTTGGGGAGGTCGAGGCAGAGTACATGCATGATGTGGATGTATCTGGGTTACATAAGTGTGTGTGGCGACTGTGGTTTGTATGTGTGTAGAGTGTGTGTGTGTGTGCTGACACACTTTCCTTCCTTTTTGTTCTTTTTCTTTTCTTTTTGAGACCGAGTCTCACTCTAGTGCCTTGACTAGAGTGCCATTGGGTTATCCTGGCTCACAGCAACCTCAAA
The DNA here is from genome assembly GCA_963573935.1 of Arctocebus calabarensis. Taxonomy (NCBI): domain Eukaryota; kingdom Metazoa; phylum Chordata; class Mammalia; order Primates; family Lorisidae; genus Arctocebus; species Arctocebus calabarensis. The sequence continues at coordinate 56,842 of CAUYON010080223.1, read as the reverse complement.
CTCCTGGCCTCAAGTGATCCTTCTGCCCCAGCCTCCTGAGTATCTGGGATTATAGGTGCCTTCCACAATGCTTGGCTGATTTTTCTATTTTCAGTAGAGACAGATGTCGCAGCCCCTAAGGCCCTGGTCTCCATCGCTGAAGAAAGGAACCAGGAGAGACGTGGATTAGAAGTACAAGCTTGCAGGAGGCGGGCTAGCAACCTCCGCAGTAGTCTTTTATTGAGACAGTACAAGACAGGTGAGGGGGGTATTAGACAATGACGACGTGCCCAAGGCTCACCATGCGCTCCAGCTCTTTCTCCGCAAGGAGCACCTGTGGACGAATTGCCTGAGAACCTGGCCCCCAGCTGCAAATCCTCTTGCTCAGAGGTCGTCAGGCTCTTGGCGTCCTCTATAGACAGGGTCTCATTCTTGCTCAGGCTGGTTTCAAACTGCTGAACTCAAGGATCTACCTGCCTCAGCCTCCCGAGTGCTAGGATTCCAGGCATGAGCCACGCTCCTGGCCAGAAGTTTCATTTTCTATAGAGCACAAAGACAGGGACTATAACTGTTCCCAGGAACATCCTTCTCCCTTGGAGCAAATAACTGATGAAAGTAAAGAGGTATATATATATAAGAAACTAGGCAAAAGGAATAATTTCTAAAATTATTGAAAAGTAGGAAATACAGCAGCTATTTTCTTCTCTTTTGAGCTTAAGCAAATTTGAGCCAGAGAAAGAAGGATCATAGTGTGGCACCAGCAGCGATGAAGCAGATTTTATCTCTCTTTAGGATTTCCTACCTTTGAGATCTCCAGGAAGATGGGAAGAAAAGTGACAGATAAAAAGCAAAAGAGCAAAGGGATCTTCAAGTTGGGTCCAAGAATCAACCAAGAACAGTGCAGAGAGGCAGAGCCGGGTGAGCTGTTGTGTGCTCTCTAGACATTTTTAGAAATAAGTGAGTATTTAGGTAATAATTGTCAAATGGAATTGTTGAATTGGGAGAGCATCCGTAGTTTGGATTTGGTTTTATTAAGTGACTGGGTTACATTAAATGTTCTGATAGATGAAAGCAACCATCCAGGTTCATATTTATGTTGTTTAATACACTATAACATTGAATGTACATTTTTCTTTTGCCATGCGGTAGCCTAAGTGAAATAATGCTTTTCTTGACTCAGGAGGTAACTTACAAATTCCATACAACATATGGAATTTTCTCTTATCAAAATATTTTCTTCTAAACAGTATGCTTCTGTAATGCATCTTGCTAATAACACACACACACACACAAACCATAAAAACAAGTAGAACTTGCTGCAGTAATCTAGAAAACAGAATTGTAGCACACCAAAAACTTGATGATCCTGGTTCAAAGAGTTTTGAGTCTCGGCTCTGTCATTTACTTGGCATGAGACCCTCGGAATCCATAATCAGGGGATCATTATACCTCTCTTGTCGGGTGAGACAGCTCAGTAAATAGACTAAGGAAAATCTTCTAAAAGTCAGTCCATGTTCAATAATATTAGCAGTTTGGTCCAAAATATTCTTTTTGTTGGTGAGGAAAATAGAGTCTAAAGCAAAATAAAATAAAGGTAGAGAGGAACCTAACTCCCAGACACTCCCCCACAAAGTTTTCATCTAATCACACCACAAGCAAATCAAGCCTGGGGTGATTCACCAAATCAAGGTGAATAAAGTAAACTGTCCTTTATCTGGAACTCAAGCAACCAGCACTCTCAAACAACCAACATACAATCCCTCAAGAAAAAGAAGTTAAAAAAGGTAAAATCTGTTGCCTGTGCTGTAAGTAAACTGGTGCCCACAGCTCCCAATATGTTCTTTGTAACAGTTTTAAATGTTATTCTGTGTTACCTGGAGTTAAAAAATTATGGTAGTGAAGTTGAAAAGTGTAGCGACTGCTATTTAACTAAAATTGTGTCACACATTGCATTTATAAAGCTGTCTTATAATACAAGTAAACTGTGTTACAGTAAGTGAAGTTTGTCTTTGTCTTAATTTGCTTTTAATTAGTATATTTTAATATTATTACCAAGTCAATACAGAGTTTATGGTATGATATTGACATTAGATTTCTCTTATCCTCCCTGGGTTCTAGGTCTTAGGAATTTAAAAATGAAGTCACAGACCTCAGGCAAGCAGAAGCCATAGAGAGACAATTTGTTAGAAGATAGAAAAGCTTCCCATACACTGGAAGGGGTGGGAAGGGCTTGTCGGGTTGCTTGGTTATTTGGGGCTTTTATGCCTTGTTGGCTCACCGAAAGCTAGCAGGCCAACACTGAGTGGGTCTTTCAAACCCAACTGGCTTACGCTGATTGCTTTCTTTAAACCTTAACTGACTGGCCTCTGTTGATTGGCTCTCTGTTCCCCATGTGCACTTTTTGGGGGGAGATCTCTGATGGGGTTCCTCTCCCCCTGGCATGCCCTGCCCAGCAATAGCCAGTGGCCAATGGCTACACAGGTCACCCTGGAGGAGTCCCTCCCCCTTCTTTTCCTGCCTGTTTCCCAGTCCCTGTGTAAAGCCTTCTATCAGTCTGACATAGTATGGGGTGCTGCATTAGGTAAGCACCTGGAAACTACGTTTATCTGGAATCTACCGATTCCCACAGGTGCTGAAGAATGGCAGATTACTGTTGATCTTTCTCTTCATGTGATACCTTCAAGTCAAAGATAAAATTCTCTGTGATCACCCAAACCCCCAAATATGCCTCATTTTACATTTCCTAAGAGCAGACTATGTGACTTACTCTCCTTTCAAAGGGACACAGCTATTCCTCAATTTCCATGCCAGAGTGGAGGGTATGGCTTTATAATGAGTTGAGGCAGAGAAGTCCCCAAACAAATGGTTCGGGGAGAGAAACAGGAGGGACCCGCTGAGTCTCAGGCCAGGGTTGTGACACGTCTTCAGGGAAGGGCAGGTGCACTCGAGCAAGGGGTCCTATTCGCACGTTTGTAGACCTCACTGGGAGTGCCAATTAAATTAGGTCTCACTTGGATTTTCTCCCATTACATTAGCACTGACACAATCCTGCCAGTGTTTGGCAACTTGTGAATTTGTAATCTGATGACTTCAGATAATAGTTAGATCACGTTTTACTGCTGCTCAGTAAACTTATAACTGTCTTATTAAGAGGTTCAGTTTTTATCCTGGTGAGTGTACTTCAGTTAGCAAATTTATTTCACTGGTAGAAATTCATACTACAATGACTTTTTCTCTAATGTGAGGAAATGGAAATTTAAAAATGTGGCAAATATTTCCAGGCAGTTGACTTGCTAACTGTATTGTTTTTCTGATTCATTTATAATGATTTATTTCTTTGAAAAATAGTAGCAAAAACAAAGCTACAAAAAACTAATATAAGAGAAGGAAAATTCTTTCTCAAGAATTATGTGCCAGAGTAGCCAAAGGCTGAAAATATTTATTCCTAAGGCTCTTTCACCTTCCCATTACACAAAGCTTCAAGCATATCCACAAATAGAAACAAAAACAGCTTGAGCTGGAATTAAGCAGCATAAAATTAGGAAGTTAAAGCTAGATAGCTTTAGCAGGGTGTCTAGATAGTTAGCTGATGCTTCTGGATTTATTTGGGTAATTCTAGAACTACATATATCCATAGATGTCACACTCCTATTTTATATATATATATATATATATATATATATATATATATATACACTCACAAAGGAGAACTCAAATTGGTCTTTGGAAGGATTTTTATTAAATGGATAAACTTAATACTATTATACCAAATATGCTTAATCCATAGACATCTGCCATGTCATTGTATAATATAATTGCAATAAAATTTGGATACACTCTATTTCCTTTTTAATTGGATTGGGAAGTCAGTTATGTTTTTCATTATTAATTCAATTCCACAGGGAAGAAAAACACAGATGTAACCATAGATCTCTGAACTAATTCTGTAAGTCTCTAAGAACACAGCAATGCTATCACCATCCTATTAGGACTTTATCTTTCATAATCTATTTACCTAAAAGTGAAATAGGCTTACAATTTCTCATAACCTTAAGGAAATGATCTGTGTAAAGAACAGTTTCCAGTTTACCATTGTATTCTGGCTAAGCCACTCATGTAATGTACACAAGTATATACAGCTCTTCAATTTTGCTTTTAGGTTTGCTGAGGCCAGAAGTAATGAATGGAGTATCTAGTCAAAATGGCTAAAGAACTAAGCCCCTATGAAAAAAAAAAAGGGAGCTATGTTAAAAATTTAGAAACAACTCTAGAAACTTTCCCCCAGGGAATATATTCAATCAATGTATAATATGGCTGCACCGGAAATGAAGTTGCTGAAGTCATGGAGTCAGTCCTGTATGCCCACCGGTAATATACTGAGCAGAGTAGCAAGGAGTGGCGCCTCATCCCTCTGCTAAATCTCATTTCGAGGAAACTGGAAGTTGTGTTTGGCTGTATCATAACTGGTTCCTCAGACTGCATCAGGATTTGAGCTGTCAGAAGCCTTTTCCTCCATCCATGTCAAAGGGAAACATTATCAGGCACAAGTCACAGAGCAGATGATGTGCGCTTGTGGCAGAAACAAGTCCCAGTGAAAATATACAAGAGGGCCTCAGCCAAGTGCCCCATCGCCCGTTGTCCCCTCTGTTGAAGTAGTGTCTACTGATTGCTTTTCTTTTCTGAGGAGAAACCTATTAAAAACAGCAGAAAAATGTTTCACATTAAAAATTAAGATTTCATTTCTCTTCTTCTGGCTTAGGGCTAACATAAACTCCGAGGCTGGCAAAAGAAAAGATATTTTATTCATGAGCTCCCCACAAGTTTACACTGAGAAATCAAGAGGCGGGAAATGGAGGGTTATTATTTTAAGCATTGACATATGCTTACCATTTTGTGAAATCAGTTGTGGCCTCGTTCTAATCATGCTTGAAGAGGAATGTTCTATACTAATTCTTGTCCTTGCTGGCATTTCAGTGGCTTGGACATTTGCTTATGAAAGTAAGTCATATTCTTTGCTGTTAGGTACAGCACTTGGCCCAGAGAAAGATAACTTACCAAATGAATGATTTTTAAAAAGATGATACTGGGCATATTATTGTCAAAGCCTAGAAAAGATCATCTGTGATCTTAAGATGTGTTAGTGTACTGTGAAGGCCAATATGAAAAGTTTGGAATGTTTTAGTGGGACTAGGATAGAATGCATAAATAAGTACCACAATTGTTTGGTCATGGCAAAAGGAAAATTAACTACAGAAATGCCACGAAACAAAGTGTTACTCATGATAACTTAAAAATAAGTTGAAAGTTTTATACTTTCTACTCTGTATTAGGTATACCAAAGACATGCTAAACTAATATTTTCATAGCAAAAAACAAAGAGGAAGATAATAAATTACTTTTCTGGGCTTAAAAAAATATGCTGCTGAGACTTGTGGTCATTACATGAAAAAAAATCTAATGTGTTGAGAACATATAGTTGGACACAGAAATACCACATATAAGTAATCACTGATCTAAACAACCTGAAGTTAAAATTTAATTCATTCATGACACGTATCCCTAGGTATCTTAAACAATTTAAAAAATTAACTCCTTTGTAATTTGTACAATGCTCTTTGGCAGTAGGTATACAGAGTCAACGGTCATTATCCCCATGTTTTAGATGGAGAGAGGGTACAGCTCATGAAATAATCCATGGCAGAACACAAATCTGAATAAAAATGAAGACAGGTCTTAGTTTCTTAAAGGGAAAGAAAAATTTCTGTATAGGTACTGTGAAGGTGGGAAGAAACTTCTGCCCTGAGACTTGGCTCAGTGTAGTTACAGTGGTAAGGGAAGAGAAATTCCCCATGGGAATCATGGGTCTTCATCGTGGTAGAGAGTCAGCTTCGCCTTGTTGGTTGGTGAAGAACACCTGATAATTGTACCCCTGATTATTTATTATTGTTACATTCTGTGCTTTTGCATTCACCAGAGTGTAGGTTAAATAGCATGAAGTGGAAGTGATCTGAATGTGACCCCAGGTCTTGGGTGGCAGAGGCCCTGTCTGTACTCCATGTCAAGGATTGGCTGAACCTGAAGCTCCTTTGGGCCTGGCAAGGCGGGGTGAACAGCAGAGTGGGGCAGACGACCCTGTGGCTCTGCTCTCTGCTTCACTCACCCCTTAGAATGTATAGGGGTGAGCATGGTCTATAAGAAAACTGAGATTAGTGAACACTCTTCCCAGTTGGGATGTAACATTTAATATAGGTCTTGATTTTTTTCCCCTACAGGTTTTAATATCCCATTTCAGAGAATGAGTGAAATGTTATTTATGTGGTGGAATTGTGACTAATCTAGACTTACTGCATGCATATGTTTTTTAAATCTAGGCTCTATTTTAGAAAGTTTAGTATGTTCTTATAAAGTCTAGTTTTAAATAGGAATATATGTACCACCTGTATGTTCATGTATGTATAAACATTTTTTATGCTTTAATATTCTTTCAAGTAAATCTCCTAGTTGACTAACAAATTGACTTTTATAGCATTATAATAGAGGCAAGAAGGCAATTCTCCTGCAATTCTTTTTTAAAAACCTAGAAACAGGAATAAAATTATCTATCTCTAAATTTTGATTAATCTTCTACACTAATGGTAAAATAACTGAGAAAAGAAGTTGTATTTTATAAAAGAAAAAGATTCTTAATACTTTCTCATCTATATTAAAAGTGATACTAAAGTAAGCCTCTAAGTTTCCTGTTTCTTACATTTCTAGCTCTTAGGATTTGTAGTGGTTTCTTTATTTTTTCATAGTGACAGAAAAATAAAAATGAATCTAGCCATTTTGCTAACATAAGTCTTTGTGATGCTGACATATTAAGGCAGTTATAAACAGACAAAGACCAAGAAATAAAGACACAGTATTGGCTTTCAGGACAGGACCATCAGAATTTATTTGAATAATGTATATGCTAGGCATAATACTATTATATTTTGCCTAACATGTACCTTAGAACAGTCCATATCATTTAGTGGTTATGATTTGGGCTTTTGGAATCAGACTGGGCTCGTCATGTCCTAGCCAATAATAAGCTGTGTAGATGTGGACAGGTTACATCATCTCTTTGTGCCTTTATTTTCGCATTTATAATACAGGGACAATAGCAGTGCTCATGTCATAGGGTTGCTATAAAGTTTTGATGAGATAACATATAAAGTACCTAAAGTAGTTTCTGGCATATAGTTAGTACTACGAGTTGAACTGTGTCCCTTCAAAAGATGTATTTAAATTCTCAACCTGGAACTTGTGAATGTGAACTTTCTTGGAAATATGATTACATCTTAACCCTGTAATCAGGTTAAGAAATGGCCACCTTGGATTTGGGTGTTGAACTTATTAGAAAGGGAGAATTTGAACACAAACACAGATACAGAAGGAAGATGGCCATGTGAAGATGTAGGTGGAAATTGGCTCATTCCTGCCAAGCCCAGGGACACTTGGAGCTACCAGAAGCTCAAGAAGACAAGGGAAGAGTCTTCTCTAGAGGATTTAGAGCAGTGGTTCTCAACCTTCCTAATGCCACAGCCCTTTAAAACAGTTCGAGTGGGTCACGACCTACGGGTTGAGAACCGCTGATCTAGAGGGAGCTCGATGCTGCCAACACCTTGACTTTGGACTTCTAGCTTCGAGAGCTGTGAAGAAAAAAGTTTCTACTGTTTTAAGCCACCCAGTCTGTGGTATTTTGTTATGGCAGTCCTAGAATTGAATGTAGTCAGTATTCAGATGATTAGTTATTATTAGATGTTTGCACAGGCCAACTATAATATTTAGGCTTTGATCTTCTATATTGTAAAGAAATAATTATGTTTGCTCCCAAAGCAATCTCACAAGCCTACATTTCATGCCTTTCCAAATATGCAAGAATTGAGCTCAAGTTCATTAGACAAAGTTCAACTCTGTGCTATATGAAAAATTTGGAATGTACAGAAGTGGCTGGCATGCAAGCCAGTCAGAAAACATAGCTTTCTGATATTTCACAAAGGAAGAAACGACATTTTTTCAAGGTTATATTAACTGTACCATGCCATAATTGTTCTAGAAACATGGAAATCATTTGCATCTCATTCTGATAACAGATGAAACTAGAGAAAAATGTTCTTTGTAAAACCATGTATTTCTAAACAGAAACTGTAAGTCGTTAACGTCTGTGGACTTTGACATATTAAAAACATCATTATTTAATGCTTTACAGATAGAAAGCCAAGTCTCCCAAGTCCTGAAAAACTTTATTTAAAAGTCCTAGTTTTTGAAAGAAAAGTTGATTTTTAATGTGTGTCCAAAGTATTCTAAAATAACCACAGATAATAACAAAGCAAAGGTGAAAATTAGCGAACTGGAAGGCTGAATTTGATGTGGTACTCAGCACCTACAGCCCTTCATCCCTGGCCAGGGGCCCCTTCTTTGGGTCCCACACGTCAGAGGACTGTGCTCTGGCCCCACCCCAGCCACATCACTCTTCGCAGCATTACTATCCCTTCTTCTCTTCTAGAACAAGATCCTGGCACCTCAACACAGCCCCCTCATTCCCTACCCGCATTCCCTACCTGCTTCCAGGACTCGTGTGGTTCTCTTCCCAGGCCTGAAGCCTGTCTACGGAGGGCTATTTGTAGGGTAGTGAGGAGCACATGGATGAAGTTGGGATGTGCCAACTAGGTTGTCCCCAAGTCTACACTTAGCAGTGCTCTTCATCAGAAAGTAGGAAAAGAAAGTGGTGGGTTCCCGGCAGGAGGCCTGAACTCAGTTCTCCCTGTGCCACATGTTCTGGCACAGAATTGGTTTTGAATCTGAGCATTCTAAATTGTATTCTGGAAGAGCAGAATCAAATATTCTGTACATTTATCAAGGTAGGAGGATAGAGTATACTTGAATAGCTTCTCAGATTGATTCATTTATGTGTATAGCTGTGTGTGTGTATATATATATACACACACTGAATATATATATATATATATATATATACACACACACACACACAATTTTAATGCAGTTTTTTCCTTTCTTAAAATGTGTATAAATTTTTTGGCATCCTCTGTGTGTGTGTGTGTGTGTGTGTTTAGTATACAGCATAAAGCTCTCCATTTATTCCTGCTCTAGGCCCCAGAAATGTTAGAGGGGAATCTAAGGGTATTATTGAAATTTAATCACTCACTACCTGTCATACCTTTAAAATTATGTGAAGCTACTTCTCTGTAAACATTTAATAGATCTATTATTTCAGATTTAATTGTCATAAGAAGAATAATTGTAGTGGAAGATAGTAAGATAAAAATATGTGACGCATTTATTAGGGGTCAGAAAAGTGAATTTTTCAGGAGTCATAGGAAATTAACAAAAGCAGAACTGAATGATCTATAAAGCACAACATACTAGTCAACATTAAATTAAATATTCATACTACTGAAAGGGTCATTTCTTTTGAATATAAGTAGAATATTATAAGTATTTATTGTAAGGATAAAAGGGGAATTTTAAGAAATAATTTTATTTATAGATTATCAGGAATAGAGTTTAAGTTTCTTACTTATTTTTCTTTCCATTGGTTGAGTTTTCATATTTTCAGCTCAAAATATGGTATATTGCCTAGTAGCATATTCTTGAATAGTGGATAAGTATATTAGTTATATAGTAAAACAGTATCTACTATTGTAACCAAAATATTTGTATAATCAGAAGATTTTTAATCCTATGATTTCCTATTAATCAATACCACAACAGTATTGTATTGGAATTCTGAGCCATTTAGTTAAATCTACAGAGCAAAAGGAACTTTCCAATTAAATGAACCAAAACCCAACAAGAGTCACTACTGAAATTATATGATGGCACATGAGTCATTTGTGACAAGGATGGTTTCAGAGCTCTTGCTAGTTCATAGGGGACCTGGCTTGAGCTATGAAGTACCATCAGTTGTGAAAGCTAGAAAAAGAGCAATGGGAATACTATATGGGAAGGTTTCTGAGTAAGGAATTCCTTTGGTGGTCTCCTAGTAATGATCAGTCCTCTTCCTAAGTATAGATAAGTTACAGGGCCGTGTTGATGTTTAAAGGACAGGTTTCCAAATGGAAATGCACCCCTGTCAGGTTCCCCCAGACCCACCCATGCACACATTAGTTCATAATGTATTAACTACCCATGTACTCTTACACAGTACCATCTTTTACTTGAAACATTCAAAATGTCAAATCAGCAGCCTAAATAATATATGCTGTGGGTTCATAGGAAGATGAGATTATTGAGGGTTAGACGCTAGTCACTTTATATGCAAACCAGAACCCTAGTCTCACCTTTATATCTACAGATTAAGAAAACGTTAATATAGTGGGAGGAGCAGGTTTTCAAAGGCATTATAGGATATGATTAAAAGCAGAGGTTGTAGAATCCTGTACATCAAAGAATCTAATCCCAGTGCTACTCTTTACTATGTAATTTAGATATATTACTTCAATTCTCCAAGCCTCAGTTTCCTCATGTGTAAAACTGTTGAAAATAAAACCTATTTTATAGCATTGTTGTGAAGGTTCAAATAAGTAGTATTTTAAAAATACGTAGGTAGGTACATCATGGCGGTTTATTTTTTATTATAGTTTTATGTCTAAAGACACTGTCACATAATTGTTTATAATCACAAAGTTAATTATATTTTTCCTAAGTAGACAAAAATCAGTAGGGCTCATACATTGACTACAAAATTTAATTTTTGCATATTATAGTTGCTGAATGTCACCACAGCTCATCTTTATTTTACATGATTATTAGCTTCTTTAACATGGATCCAGGAAGAATCCAAAAGTTGTATACAAATTCTCTACCTGAATAATTGTATTTTCTAGTGATTAAACTCCAACTCAAGGAAAAAATATCTCTAATATTCATGCTAGAACAATATAAAATAGAAAATTGTAATTGGGTGGCAATTCAGCTATTATACAACAATGGATTTCAAAACACAGACTTGATGCAACAAGTATTCTGGAACAGCATGCCTTCCCTATGAAGGCTCTCCATTATGCCTGGAACCCAAGAACTTCACTAACACCACTGTTTACATTTGTAGTAGAAAGCAAAGGAAAAAAGAAAATCCTATAGTTTTCTGATTAATACCTGGACATTATATTATAGAGTTCCCACATTTTATATTTCTTTTCTATGATGTTACAGTAAAGTACAGACTTGAACATCCCAGTGCTGCTGTGTACAGCTATTCAGGTTGTGTGCTGCACAACTCTAGGAGACTCCATTCATTTGGACGACTATGACAAGCCCAACAGAACCTGTGAAGTTCACAACCTGAAAAACTATAGATGGCTCCTTAATTTTGCTCCACAATAGACTCCCTGTATTAAAAACTACAATTCAGGGGCAGCTCCTGTGACAGCTCCTGAGTAGGGTGCTGGCCCCATATACTAAGGGTGGTGAATTCAAACCCGGCCTTGGCCAAACTGCATCAAAAAGTAGCCGGGCATTGTGGCAGGTGCCTGTAGTCCCAGCTACTCGGGAGGCTGAGGCAAGAGAATCGCCTAAGCCCAGGAGCCAGAGGTTGCTTTGAACGGTGTGATGCCACGGCACTCTATCAAGGGTGACAAAATGAGACTCCGTCTCTACAAAAAATAAAAAAATTAAAAACTACAATTCAAGATCTCAGCTCTGAACTCAATAGCCTGAAATTAGAAAACAATTAATCTTCAGCTTCTTTAGATAGATTGAAATCTTTGGAAATTGATAAATTAGTGTCATAGCTGTGTGTCATGAGACTTCAGGCACGTAGCAGACATCAATGACTTCTGATTATATGTGATGAGAATTAAGAGTGGTTTATGATCATAGTTCAGTTTATACATCCCACTTCTGGATGACCATGTGAGACTCTAGAAACAATCAACAGAAAATATAGCAGATTCTAGAAAAAAGGAGAATGGTAAACTAAAGAAAAATAAGATTAAAAAGTACTCTTAGTTATGAATGCTTTATAGGTTACTTGTAGTTTTCCCCAGCATCCTTCGAGGTGGGTGTTGTGGGCAATTCTGCCCTAACCTAACAGCTCTGCCTTGGAGTCTGACATTTAGTCATAAGGGAAAACAGTTCTGAGCCTTCGGTTTCCTCTGTCTGTCTGCCAGTGACATTTAAAACATCTGTCTAGCAAACTCAACCTGGAATAGAGGATGTGCATCTGTCCTTTGTAGTACCACCACAGAGCTTTCTTGTTGTTGTTGTTATAACACAGATATGCTTAAAGTTTGCATTTCTAACCCCAGATGGAATTCTGAGCCTGGACTAGGAACAGAAGCCAGAATTGAGCTTCATGCATTTCTGCATTTGCACATTTTCTTTGTCTTCAGGAGTTCAATTTAACCCCAGGTGCACCGAATTAAAGTTGTGTGTGCAACTGTGTACAACTCCTCCCTGCGTACAAATGAATATATGTTAAGTTCACATCCCATTAAAAGGTAAACATGAAAGAACGTTCAATACAGCTGTGGTCTTACCATTTGCCTTGTGCTGTACATCTGGCGGAAGCTGGTCTAGTGCATACCTCTGATAGTCTGGCTGTGCAGAACAGTAAAACGTTATTGTAGCAATATGGACTTCAAACAAAACAGAGTGGCAAGTTAAAAAAATGTCATCATGCTACATGGCTTTTATTAAGCAAGGAGCACAAAGTAATTTCTATCTAAAACCTGTCACCAATCTCCCTCATCCGGCTTACCTCTCTCATCACTATCACCATCACTGCCTATCCCCTCTGAAATCCATTCTGTTTAGTCAGAAGTTCCCCTACTTTGGAGTTGAGACAAGTTTTCTTTCCCTCCCTCCCTCCCTTCTTTCTTTCTTTCTTTCTTTTTTGAAAACAGATGTGTTTTGGATATCTGCAGAAGTATAAACACTTTTGTAAAACTTACTATAGTCCATAAATAAAATACAGCGTTACTGTCAATAAATATGCTGTAAAAAAAACCCTCACCCTGGAGGCAATGAGAAGGCCAGGAAAAAAATACAAGTTTAATCTAAGTGTTCTAGTGGTTCGAAGAAGAAATCTGAGCTATGAAGTGGGAACATGGCATTCAGAGGCTCAGGATGGTGAAGCAATGCAAATTTTTCCTTTCGGAATGTTCTTCAGCAGAACCTGTTCTCTAAATTGCTCTGACAGTTTAGTCTAGAGAGACTAGATTTCTCTCTTGGGATTTTTCTCTTGAGTTTACACTAGTTAAGAACAGCTAGATATTGAATGTCAGGGAAGATGTCAAACAAATTGCATGGAATAAACAATAACCTATAAACCTGAATTATCGTGATAGCTTCAAGGCCAGCATCTTTGTATTTGATTTCTTGCAATGCAGCAATCTCACCTTTACCCAGTCATAATATAGGTCTGTCTTTCTCCTTTGAACGCTCACCCCTGCCTCCTACTTCTGAACAAGACACAGAGAATATAGATCTTCTGTTCTATTATTCAATTATATCCTAAAGATAACTTGATGAAAATTTACCTAACATGAGCCAATAGGGAGCATTTGCAAGGCTGCCAGACCACTGAAGTAGCCTAAAACATTCAATTACCTGCCCAGACACTGAGAAATGCTGGCTTTACTATAGTCTGACCTCACTTTACCCCCTCTTAGGCACCTAGGTTCTTGGTTTCTTTGGCTTGTGAAAAAGCTAAAAGAGGAAATGAGATCACCTCTGTTTTTTATCTTCTCATTTATTTTTAGATAGCTCAAATAACACATAGGATAAGTGATGTGAACCTCAGTTTTATATTCTCGGAGACTTGCCAAAAGAAGGTAAATATACTGTAATGTTACCAACATCATTGCATATGATTGACTTCAGGCTTAGCTATAAAAGAAATATTAACTCTGAGTATAAAAGTAAACTCTACTGTTATACTAAGATTATACTGCTTGATAATGTAAGCCATTATACATGGCTTGGAATCCTTTTCTCAAATATAGATCTTTATTTGGTGATAATTTCATGAGATCTTCTAAATGATGAGAAGTTTGATGAGCTATAGAAAATGAACTCATTTTTTTTTATTTTCTGTAAATAAAGATTGACTTGTTTTCTCCTAAACTTGAATAACTTTTTGGTTTCCTCCTAAACTTGAATGACTTGTTGGTTTTATGCTTAACCTTTTACAAGAATATTTCTCCATTTCCCCAACCTGTAGTAGCTAACTCCTGAGTAAGTTTCTTTTCATATTTGCCATAATCTTAGTTTACTTTCACATTCTTGAAAAAAAAGAGTGTAAAGAATGATGTCTGTGTTTGAAGATTCCTAGAAATGCTTCTAGTAAAGACTGAAAACTAAGTGAGCAGGTAAAGAACAAAGAAAATGAGAGAAAAATCGGTAACAACACGAAGAACTAAATTCTCAGCAGTATGCTGTGTCATACCAGGGTCAAATGAGAGATACTCTTTAAATCCTGACATCTTTGTGCCACTCAGGGAAATGGGCTTTGAGTCACACTCAAGTACAAAATTTTAAGAGGTTTCAAGCAAACCACTTGTCCTCTGTAAGTGCTTTGCCAGGAAAATCCCAGTTAAAAATCTCAATTTTTTTTTTTTTGCCTCATTAGAAATACAGTTAATAGAAACTAAGGAGTGAACTATCTAAGCAAATCTAAAATGCAGAAAGATGAATAATTCTTTTTCCTGGATAAAGTTTCTGTCTATGTAGGCAAAATAGAGAGTAGACACAGCAGTCAGATTGTGGGGAGAGGGTGGGTGGAATAGTGCTATTGAGAAGGAAAGGAAGGGTGCTTTGGGTCTCACTTATTCAGGTTGACTGTCCAAATCAATCCCACTCACACATAATTGCTCCACTGATCATTTCAGTTTTCCTAGGCAGACACAGCCATGGAGAACAGTTTAAGTGGGTTACTTTTTCTTGGATCCTACAAGAGAATCCTTTCATTTGGAAAACATCAAAAAGAATTTTGTACATATGCAGCCATATCCACAATAGTTCAGTATAAGTTTACAACTTTAAAAAAAGCATCTCATTTTTTTGTTTGGCTATATCTACTTTTCTTTTCTTTTTTTTTTTGTAGAGACAGAGTCTCACTTTATCACCCTTGGTAGAGTGCCGTGGCATCACACAGCTCACAGCAACCTCCAACTCCTGGGCTTAGGCAATTCTCTTGCCTCAGCCTCCCAAGTAGCTGAGACTATAGGTGCCCGCCACAATGCCTGGCTATTTTTCTGTTTTGCAATTCCACCCAGGCCAGGTTTGAACCTGCCACCTTTGGTATATAGGGCCAGCACCCTACTGAATGAGCCACAGGTGCCGCCCTACTTTGCTTTTCTTTATACACAAAAATGTCGGGCAGTGCCTGTGGCTCAAAAGAGTAAGGCGCCACCCTCATATGTCAGAGGTGGTGGGTTCAAACTCAGCCCCAGCCAAAAACTGCAAAAAAACCAAAACAAAACAAAAAAATGTCTTTGGGGTAGAGACAGGTATGCCAATTGAAAATGACCCATATAAAGTGTTATACATTTCTTTAAGGAATCTTTACCTCAATTTTGATATCCTTTAGTTAATTTATTTATATCTATGTGTTCTGTGGATTCAGTGTCTCAAAGATAATTATATTGTACATTGACCATTGGAACTGTAAAAATTAGAGGCTGAGAAAAAATAGAAGCTCTTTCCATAGACAATATTACATGCCCAAACTCCAGAGATGCACATAATTATTGCTAAAGAAAATACTAAACGTTTAATGTCAAAATGAGAACTCTTACTTACTGGGTGCTCTTGCGGGTTCTGCACAGCCCCAGGGCAGGTTGGTCCCCAAGGATCCCGCAGGTGGAAAACCAAGCCACAGTTACAGGTTGGGAAATACATCTGGGGAGAACAATGTTGTTGGCTCACTGGCAGCAGGTGAAACTGGGGAGTCACAATGACACTTGCTTATACAACAAGGTTTGGTTTCAATCTAAAGGTTTCGTCTAATTTGGAATAATTCTAACTCAAAATAGTAAATATGTTAACATAGATTCAGGAATGATGCAAATGAGAATCCTAGGCCAAATTTTGCCTAAAGTGAAGCTATAATCATTCCTTCATTTTAAAGAAATCAGAAACACTTGAAAAGCATATAAAGTTAACTTTTTGTTTCTGAGTTATCTTCATAGGGGGTCCTCATTAAAGAAAAAGAAATATATTGAGTCATAAAATAAGTTTTCTTAGATTTCAGCCAGAGACAACTAAAGTCCAGAGAGGAAATTAGGAATTAGGAGAAATAACATTTATCCTTTAAGACAACTGGAGAACCGAACCCATGGGATAGAACTCTTCAGTGACCAAGAAGACATGTTATTTTCTTGAAAGAAGCAAAGTATTTGCTACCGTTTTCTACTGCAAATTGTATGAGCAACTGCAAGAAATATCAAGGAAATGTATTTCCCAGATGTTTGTGGGTCTATGGAGTGATCTCCTTTTGAGTGAACACACACTAAAGCTTGTGCTACTGGAAATGTGCTCTGTAAAGCATGTGTTTTTCATGAGTGTTAGGGTTGAAAGCCCTTGGTGGTTCCTAAACATGGTCTATCTATTGATGGTTTAGCTGATAATGAAAAACATGGGTTGCTCTAGGCCATCTGTAGCAGAGTGTGCCTTTAATTGGGACCATGAGAAATGTTGTACATGGGAATAAATGTGTGAGTCAAACTTAAAGTTGACCTTTCAACCATGACAAGAGGGCTTACCAACATACCTGTTTTAATTGTTTTTCTAGTTTTTCTTTCTCCATCTGACAAGCTTTTATCTATGGACAAAACAAAGGTGTTTGTTTATCAGGAAGAGTTCATGTCATTAGTTCCAAAGATACTCTTGACCCAGCTGTCAATGACCTACTCAGAAGCTCAAGGGCTGAGGCACTGACAACAATAATGCCAACGGAAACAGTCACATTTCAGTTTTTCCACTCATGCATTGATTCCATCTTGAAATTTCCAAATGAAGTTTGGAAAGTTGCATAGTTTTAAATGTTATTCCAACTTTTCAAGGCCACTATAATTCTCTGTATTAATTTGATCTATTTAGATTAGATATAGAAACAGCTTCCATTGCTCACCAAATGAAGTTGGAATTGGTCATCTTGGCTTTCAGAGGCTTCCACAATAGATATTGGAAGTTGTATATGCACTTAATGCAGAGGCCAGATACTGATCTAAATCCTTAGCATACAATAACTTATTGAATCTTCCTAATGCCCCTGTGTGATACTTAATATTACTATCTCCATCTTAAGAGATGCTCATGTCAAAACCTGAGATGTTGAGTAACTTATTCAAAGTCATACTTTATGAGTTCTCACTATTAAGGCCCAGCTACATCCAGCAAAGTCAACGACCCTGGGGTCTCCCCATACCCAATACACCTAGACAAAGCTGATTTTTTTGAGTGTTTTTTTAATGACATCTTCGTCTCTATACCTCATGTTCTACATCCCTAAAAGGGGAAAATGTCTCATCCTGTGTGATACTTACTCCCTCTCATCAGAATTATTCCCTCCTCCCGTGGTCCTCCCTTGTAGAGCTGTATGTTTACCATTTGACTTTGTGCAATGTGCCCTAGGTATAATCAATTCATGCTGCTGGCAGTAGTTATGTTCCATAAAGTCAGTGTAAATACTGAATTCGTGAATACTGAACCATTGTTCCTAGGGGAAATTTAAGCTGCAGTGCTTGTGAGCCTCTGGTCACAATATTTTTGTCAACTGATCAATATATAACCTTGTTTTATACGTGACTCTGATTAAAGACACTTTGATATGTATTGTTGATTCATTAATACTGAACTCACAGTCAACTGCACTATAACTTCTGCTTGAATAAAGTTTATCTAGTACACATTTTACCTGCAATGGCACATCACAGCTTTTGTGCTCTTAGGAACACTGACAGCACTTCAGAACTCTACTTGGTGGCCATTTTAAACAGTGAAATTATCAACAAAAATTACAAAAATGTGAAAAAGAAATTTTCTATAGAATAAAAGCTAAAACAAGAAGTCAGAGCATCCCCAGTTTGATCTCAGCTGGACATGTGTATATCAGGTGACTCAGCTTCCCTGCTGCTCTGCTCAGGTTTGAGAATGCATTGTGAGAGCACCACAAACATTGATTTGGGGGTGAAAAATACATTTTACTGAGTTGGCAAATTCACATATATAGAATTTTCAAACGTTGAGGATAGACTGTATATGTCTCTTTTATTATATTGTGAATTCCTTCATAGCTAGAACTGGTATTGGTATTTTATTTCTCTAAAGCATAAAGCAGAATGCCTTGCAGAAAGAAAGCAATGGAATTAGAGTCTAAGGAACTGAAAGTAGCATTTAACTAAATGAAATGGCTAAACACATGCCCTTCTAATAGAGTAAAATAATTTATAACACATGACACACCTTTGAGTTATGACTTGAGCTAGATGTTTTGATAAAGGGTCCCCCCACCCTTAACCCTGACACAATTTTGTGAAGTCGTGAAGTAGGCATCATCATCCATGTTTTACAGGTGAGAATACTGAGAGTGGTTAGGTAACTAACTTTTTAAAGACAGAGGTTTTAGAGTTAGGAGAAGAATTTTAGATATCATCTAGTCCAACTTTGTCATTTTATAAATAAATAAAGGGAATCATGAAAAAGTTGAAGAACTTACTCAAGGTCATATCAACTGAGTGTTAGAGTGATGGGAACACCAGATATTTTCTCCCTAAATTCCTTCTCCTCCTTAGTACTTTAAGTATCTTTCCCTTCGCCACATTGCTATTTTATCATTATTGCTGGTTTACAAATATCCTGGTAATAGAATGAATATGTTCTGGTATATAAGTAACTATTGCCAGAATGATTTGACCTAAAAACTCCTTTAAAAGTCTATTTGGACAAAAAATAATATATGTCTGCTATTCAACTAACGTAATGCCTGGACTTTTTATTATATCATAGCATTTAACCTTCTGTACATATATTTAACCTAGATCATCAAATCATCTACTATATCTCCTTATGAGTTCTATCATCCTCTTCCCAGAGGGAGGAACACTTTTGAAAAATAAATGATTGGGCTATAATTATTTTAAAGAAAAGTTTTGATGTTGTGGATAATACTTAGATATCATTAAGTTTTTTCCCCAGTTTATAAGCACAATTATACCCTACTGTATTTAGAGAATACATTTATTCTGTTGACATAAAGCAAAAATTACAAATGACACAGAAAATGATTTATGGATTATATAGTATATACCATTACATAGATGAATATACATTCCTTGCTAGAATAAAGAAGTTGTAATGGCAAAGACATTGTCAATCTTATGTAGCAATTTATCACCAATCTGAACTTAGTAGAATGAATAAAAATAAAATATACAGAAATGAAATTATTTATACAGTCACAACTTAAAGAAATTAAGGATGTTTTGCATGTAAGAAATAAGCTTTAGGGTGATTACTTTACTAAAAATAACCAAAATATTTTTGTTCCTACTGTTTTATAAGTTACTTACTAGGTTGCATAAATTATTTTCAGAAAATTACTTAGTTACATTTTTACTACTATTTTATTCCTGTAATTTCTTAGAGAGGATGCTCTGCTGAAAGTTTTTTCCTTATAAAATCAGGAATTTCAAGTTAATCCTTTAATAAAAATCAGAAAAGAAATTAAGTTTAATTCATCACCTACTTTGTATTTGGCGGAGGAAGAAGATGACTAACAGTTTAAAATTTCTTCTAAGACTAAGTAAGATTCTTAAAGCTAAGAGCTGCCACAATACGTCCCATGATTTCCTATTTATTCAAAAGCATTGGATAATTTTGCAAATCAAAAATGTTACGTTTCATTTTTTTTAAGCCGGAATTGTCTTAGCTACATTTCCTTCATTAACATCAGTATTTACCCATCAGGGCAACTTCCTCCGTCTACTTTAATCTATCCTGTTATACCCAATTTTAGTGTGCTTACATTTAATATATTCTATTTTAATAAACAAGTGACCATTATCTGGCTTCCTTGAAAGTGCTCCAGTTACATTAACCCACTGGACAAAATCCTGGGAACCCAATGAACAAAATCCTCAGTTTCACACATAAATGGTGTTTATAAATGTGTACATTTTTGGCAGACAGGAGCTTTCCCACATAGCTCTTCAAAGAAAATGACTAGACTTTAGAAACCACTTCATTTGATTTGACTACTAGGTAGTTCAACTCTTATTCTACCAAGATAAATATTATGAGAAAAAGATCAAAGAAGTGTATTTTATAAAAGACTTTGGAATCCAAATTCTTGGTTAATTTTTTAATGAACTAAAGTTAAAATATATTTCTAGTCGTTTTCATCTCCTTACAAGATTGTTTAAGAATGATTTCATTCCAGGTGCTAACCTCTCAAGAAAACCCAATGTCAACTAACAGAAGTCAAAAAGTCTTAATTATTTTAAATGAAAAAAAAATAAATAAAATACACATATCCTGGCAAATATTATTTTGTCTTGATTTATACCTGAGAAGTCAGCCTGTTCAACTGGGATTGAGACGTTTGATTAATTTGCTGTAGCTCCTCTTTCTCTTGATTAAGTCTTTCTCGATCCGATCGTTCCTTTTTGAAGTCTTCTTCATATATTTGCACCTATGAAATATTAATGTTACTATTAGCTTCCTAAAAGATTTCAGAAAAGCTGTTACCTAGGCCTTTCTAACCTGAGACATTTCTACCCTCTTTTCATAAAAATTTCTTCATGGTGTGATGGAGAAATACAAATAAAAACTTAATTTTATCTTTCACCTTGTTTAGAGTGGCAATTCTCAACATTGTCCTCTTTGAGCTTGTATCAGGAATTCAGAAATATACCCAATTAGAAATGTGCCATTAAAGATACATATGCAGAAAGTCATCAATGGAGTCACCCCAAAACTAAGAAGATGGATCTCCCATTGGGGATTATGAAAAACTAATTCCTGCCACTGTCTATATAAAGTGTGAACTAAAACATTACTGTAAGCTACATGAGTGAGAGTGACTCTTGCATATGATGTACACTATATGTGAGCAATCAAGATAAAATGTCTGAACTTAGCCAGTGTGGTTTTTTTCCCCCTGCAAAGGAATACTGGCTAGCACCAACAGAACTTTAAGGTTGAGAATTCAACAGAGTTTTGACACTGTGTATATTACCCTTATTCTCTTTATGGGTTTATTTTCAAGCTATTGGGGTTAGACAACGAAGTCTGCAAACTCATCCTAGAAAAAGTGTGAGGCATTTCATTGATGAATATCACTATGGTCACCAAATGGCCAAGGAGAAGACTTTGAAGATGATCATAGTGATATTCAGCAATAAGGCATGTAGCACTTTTCTAAGAAGAGCTCACGAATTTAATTGTTATACATGATGGTCATTCCATAAAAAGAGTTCCAAAATTGCTTTGGGTTGCATATCATGAATTGGACAAAAGCATGATAACTAGGATCTACAGGGAACTCAAAGTAATCAACAAAAAAGAGACAACAATCCCATAGATCACTGCGCAAGAGACACGAATAGAACCTTCTCTGAAGAAAACAGGTAAATGGCTAACCAACATATGAAAAAATGCTCCTCTTCCCTCATCATCAGAGAAATAGAAATCAAAACTACCCTGAGATACCACCTAACCCCAGTGAGAAATAGCCCACATCACACAGTCTCAAAGTTACAGATGCTGGCATGGATGTGGAGAGAAGGAAACACTTTTACACTGCTGGTGGAACTGCAAACTAATGCAATCTGTTTGTAAGGGAGTATGGGGAATAATTCTCAAAGAATTCATATTAGACCTCCCATTTGATTCTACAATCCCATTACTGGGCATCCTACCCAGAAGAAAATAAATCCTTTTATCATAAGGACATTTGCACTAGACTGTTCATTACAGCTCAATTTACAATTGCCAAACTGTGGAAACAACCTAAATGCCCACCAACCCAGAAATGGATTAACAAGCTGTGGTATACGTATACCATGGAATACGATTCAGCTATTAAAAAAGATGGAGACTTTACAGCCTTTGTATAAACCTGGATGGAAGTGGAACATATTCTTCTTAGTAAAGCATCACAAGAATGGAGAAGCAAAAATCCAATGTACTCTATTCTAATAAGAAGACAGTAGATGATCTAATACAAGGTGGGGGTAAGGGAATGAGAGAGCAGGGCGAGGGGAGGAGGCAGGGGAATGGGCAGTCACAGTGTATGGCACACCTCTTAGGGGTGGGACACAATTATAAAAGGGACTTTACCTAACAAAAGAAATTAATGAATCCCAAACAATAAAAAAAAAATGTCATAAACAAATTTGCTTTGGGAACTAGCAAAGGGTAGACTAGGCCCTGGTATTGATGCATAGCTTCTCAAGAAGAGGACTTCAAAGGTGACTGTACTGATATTTAGCAATAGCACATGTCGCACCTTTTCTAGGATGAGTTCACAAACCTGCTTATCTGACCTCACGTGTATAAAATCCTAAATATAATGGAGCAGATTATTCAAATGAAATGTATGAAAGAGAAAACCCAACTTCACTATCAAGTGTTACGGAATTTTTGGATCTATTTACAGATAGGCTACTTCCTGTGAAAAAATAACAATAAAGTGAATAACAACAATAATAACACAATTGTTCAATTTTGTGTGTGTGTGTGGATTACTTCAAAACCCTTGTAATTCCAACTTCGAGCAAAAACAGTCAACAAATCATACCGAGGAACAAGAATACTTTCCATCTCTTGCTCTGTGACATCCTATTCCCCACTACTAACACAGGTATTTATTGACAATATATGATTCAGGGATTAGGATTCCTACATGTATCCTGTAAATTTGATACTCCTTTTTGATACAGCTTTTTACTTGCTTTAGTTTATTGAACTCTCACAGGAACAGAGATGGGATATGCATGGTTGGCCCCTCAGCTAAGTGAGCACCAGCCAACTGAATGCAATTTAGGCATAAGTAGTTCAGACAGTGCTAGATGCCTGCAGTTCCGTGCTGCCAAAAGGTATGGGCAGAAAGTGCAGGTGCTCCTTACTCTTGCTGTCCACTTGACAACGTGTGAGGTTGGGCACATTGGCAACGACTGCTGTGTGTCACTGAATTACTACCCATACCTGGGAACTGCTGAGCAAACTTGGTTGTTCAGTGATTATTCTCAGTGCAAAGTATTCTTTTTAAAATTGCCCTTACTATTCAAAGGCCTGGAGGCCAGCAGCCGCAAAATCACAATCCTGCTACTATTTTCTGAAAAGGTCCAGAATTTGGAATAGTAGTGAGTTTAAAATAAACCAGGTCTACATGAAACTCTCTAGCCTCAATGCTAATAGACTCTCACCCAGAGGTTAATTAGTATGGCCTCTTTTAACTGAGATCTTGGGGAAGCCATTTAATCCAGCTGAAACTCGATTCCCTCTTTTATAAAGTGTGAGAGTGAATTCCTGCTCTATATTCTTCCTAACAAGCCTTAAAATGAGACAATTCTAATCAAAATAAATGCAAAAAGTTTTGACACATTCTGAGCAGCAAGACCAGTGTCCAAGGGAGTGTGAAAAACGGGCCCTATCTTCCTTCTCCTTGTGCTTATGCCGCTTCCCGATCCTCACCTGCTGCTTGAGAACTTCCATTTCTGTTCTCATGTCTTCGTGGCAGCACTCTGCAGACTTCCTCAAACAGTCCTCAGGCAGTGAAGAACACTCTATTTTCAAGGCATCCTGAAGAGCCTATGTTAGAAGATGAGCATACTGTTGATCTAAGACTTGCCATCTTATATGAATTCCTTTAAAATTGTTAAAATCATTTCAAATGCACCCAAGGGTAGAATTTCACTTATGATGCTGCTTACATTACTAACTTTTTTCCTGGGTTTTGTATATATATATATATATGTGTGTGTGTGTGTGTATGTGTAATTTTAAGCATCTGTCTTTTCTTTCTGATGATGCCTATGCTATTCAATCCTTGTTAATATTTAAGGGGTTTTGGTGTTGGACTCTCCTCCACCTAGCCAACTACGAAAAGAAAATACATCTATTGTTTTTTTCTAGATTTTCTGGCCTAATTAAAAATAATTCAATAGAAGATGCTCAAACATTAGGGAGCATCAGAGGTAGCAAACATACCCACGCCTAGCCACCACCCCTCAAAGATTGTGAATTAGTAGATCTCAGAGTAGGGTCTGAGAATATGCTTCAAAGCTGATTATACTGGTCCCTGAGGATGTTTTGAGTAGTACTCTGCTATATAACTGTACCCGATCCCCAACGGGAGAAAGGAAAATACACAGAAATGTGAGTTTATGCAGATTCATTATCTACCAGCTCTATTATGCTGCTCTTTTGCCCTGGCCTAGCCAAGTCTTATTTTATTTCTTGTTAAAACATTTTTTAACTCACTACATGGCAGAGAGAGTTCTCTGCTTTCTTGAGAGCCAGTATAAGTTGATCTTTTTATTGTGTGATGTGGAGACTAAGGAAACAAGTGATACTTATGTTCACCAATAAGGTTATCATCCTTACTATCTTCTGATGGTCTACGTTATATATATTTGGTCATATCACGTAAAAGACACTGCCTCTATTTTGAAGACTTTTGGATCATGATGAGTTCAATACAATGACTTCCAAATATTGTGGTGGAACACTTCTCATCCTGGGTGGCTTCAAAGCCCACATTATGACTACTTGCTCATTATCAAATGAATCCTCTATGCAAATAGAAAAAGTTCATTTTCAGAGCTATAAGAAAATTTGACTTCCTTTGTGAGTATTTCTTCAGTAACTTCAGTGGTGTCTGTTTCATGATATTTGTGGTAACTCTTTCTCCTGCATGACTATACAATGTGGTCATAGAGGTAGGAAAGAAAAAGCAAATTTGTGGTTTTGAGTATGTGTGGACAGACTGGGAATTTCTTAAAAGAATGTCTTAGAATTCTATAAATACTATTTAGTGAACGACTATCATTTTTTAAGAAGTTGCATTAGAAATAAAAACTTTTTTCTTTCTCTGGGAAGAATTTGAAGAAACAATAAAAGTTGTTTAATAATTTATGTTTGTGAGGATTTATATTAAGCTCTAGGAAATATCAGAATTGTGAAAAAATTAAAAAAATGTTTGAATAGTAGTGGAGAGAATCTAGGGTGGCGTGAGCCAAGTGAATAATGGCAATCGAATATGCTGGGTCCTTATCCCATACCTACAGATAAAGTCCTTTTGTGGGTCTTGTTATTTTTCCTGGTCTACTTTCACGCTAGTCAGCATTCCAGAAATTCTGCAAATGAGTCATAAATGAAAGGTCAATCTAATAGATATTTACTCCATCCTGCAGTTTCCCAATTTCTTTGAACAAAAACCTGTAACCTATTCTAGAATAGCTGTTTTCTATCAGTGCGGCTCTACTAAGCAAACCTACCCATCTCACACTAGTGAAATGGCAGACAAACCAATTTTGCCCATGGGCGGACTGACTGACTGGCCTCAGATAATTTTTCTCACTTTGGTTAAATATCTGGCTTCTCCTCAAGAGCTTGATGAAAATAAGACCCTTGGGTATTTTCTTCAAAGCAAATAAACTGGTTTGAGGACACTTAGTTGGGTGAACTTAGAAAACCTAAGTTAATCACTAAACTGACATATTACAAACTGTTGCTGAGGGAATGGGTCAGCAGGCTGTCAGCTTGTACCAGTAGGGTAGGACCCAAATTCCATGTTGTGATGAATGTTGTGTGCAATCAGCTACCAAAGTCAACATTTTGAGTAATTTTTATAACAGTAGTAAAAAGAAAAGAAAAATATTTGCTGTAAAATAGAAGAACAATAGCATCTTATACTTCATTAGGTTCATGTGCTAACTGAGAAAGAAGACCCTTTTCATAACTATCACTTTATATCTGTGTTTTTAAGTGACAATTTAATGTGTAGATGTGTGGGATAAATCTCTTCTGGCTTTAAGCGTCCTTTTACTTTCCTTACTATTCAAAAGTAATGTATTGCCATTGACGTATGAATCTGATGTTCAAAACTGGCTATTGAACACATTATATAGTAGCTAATCAAATTCATTTATTCACCCCTTCTTTCATTTACCCATTTAAGAAATAGTTAGGAACGTATTGTAAGCAAATCCTATTCTAGCCACTAGAAAAAGCAATGAACAAAATAGAAAGAAATCTCAGGATCACATTATGACATTGCCTTTGAGAGTCCTGTTCTCCATAAAACCACTTATTAATACTATATTTTATAATTCTTATTATAGAGATGAATGCAATAGAACCTCTGTGAGGTGACCACCCATGGGAGACTATAACAAAATGGTCAACATATGGAGGTGGTCAACATAAGCGACTAGGCCTACTGTACTAAGAGGTACATGTGATATGTGTGTCTGGTCTGTGAAAATTATGTCAACGTAAGGAGGTTGTCAATGTAGGGATGTGGTCAACTCTGGAGGCTCTACTACACATATGAAAACATATTTTCAACAAAAGTTTATTTTTTCTTCTGATTTTAAGTGAAAGTATACATATTTATGGGCCCCTATAAAGTAGTATGGGCCCTAGATTCTGTGCCTACTGTGCCTAGTGAAGAAGACAGCTCTATAAAAATTCTGCCCTTCTGGAGCTTTTACAATCAAGATAGAGAGACAGAAAACAAATAAGATATTAAATATAAGGCATTAAACATAAATAGTAATAAATTCCAAGAAAAAATTAAAGCAAGAAAAGCCAGGAGTAGAGAACGTTGTTTTAATTAGGATAGCCAAGAAAGTCATCTTTGGGTGGTGACATTTGTATAACTATCTGAGTTTTACTTAAATTATTTTTTCTCATTGAGATTTTGTGATTATATTCACCGGAATGATAAAATTATTACTTTTTTAACTTTAAAAAATGTTCTGTGAACTATAAATACAGATACACAAACAGGAGGTGTGCATATGGACATAGGCAGGAAATCAGCATTCTTGGCTATTTTGATATCTCCAAGCTTTATATCTTTGTGCCCACATTTAGGGAAATGGACTAGAGAATGTAAGAAAACTTGTAATAAGGAGTCAAAATGGGGGGGATTTTTATTATAATCTCAATTATTCTTAGTTCCTGTAATTAAGTTGTACAAGATTATCCAGCAGAGAAAAAAAGAAAAAAAGATATATATTTGCCCTGAATTTATATATCTAAACATTGTTTTTCTCTCTTAGAGGATAAAGTATATTGTTTCTGAAGTCAATCTCCACTGTTCCATTTTCTTCTGAAGAATAATTTGTCCCACAAATGGACCTAATATAAGGTCACATCGGTAAAACACCCTATCAACTAGGCAAGCACATACTTAATGCTTTGAGGATCTTTAAATGGCACTTCTGAACTCTGGTTAACTACAGCCATGAGCACTCAGGCCAAAATGCAGGATTTGAGCACAATTTTAAGGCCATACACTTACTCTTATTTTAGAAGACAGACAATTTCTATGGCTTTGGTCATAACCTATCTAGTTGAGAGAAGCATACCTCAACTCACCTATGTGCTATTGCATTCCTATGTTGTGCATGAGGCTTGGCTCTTGGAAAAGTTAACAGCAAAGGACATTTCCCCCTCCCCCCAAATTAGTCAGACACCACTTCCCCCTAATAGTTAAGCAATTCATCCACAAAACAATACACATACACACATCATCATCATTCTTTTGCTGCAATTCGCAGGTAGCACTTTTGAAGAATTAAGTTGGAGCTGATGTATTGAACCACTTGCACGCTCCTGCCCCCTACCAATAAAGGTTAGTTTAGGCTTGGGATAGCCACCAGCTCAGCCTGGGGGGTGGCATTTTGCATGCTTCCTTCCATATAGTATGTATCATACCCAACTCCATAGTGATAATTTTAAAGAGCAGCTTATTTCCTCAGGAAGCTTTTGTGGTTAACCAAGAGATACGTTATTGTTCGCAAACACCCACTTGCTTTATGTGGTTCTTCAAACTAAAAAAAAAAAAAAAAGAGAGAGAGAGAGTTTTGTAAAAAAGAGTCTTCTATAATTTCTCCTCATTTCTCTTTTTTGTGATAATTCTTTGCAGGGACATAAGTTCTCTAAAGCCTCTTTACCCAGTGAGGGCTGAAAGCTGCAGATGTGAGTGATTTCTATAAAATCACAGAGAAAGTCTTGTGCAATCCCTACAATGCAGGCTAGATTTTGTTGTGACTCTCAGAAAGAATGTGCTCTTATATAGGAACCTCATATTTTGATCTATTATGCGTGGCCCGGCCTGATACCTTATTAAGACGTTTTATTTCACATTCCAAATGCTCCTTCTTCTTATTTGCAAGAGCATTTTTTTCTTTCAAAAGCTTATTCTCTTTCTTCAATTCATGTAATTCTTCATTTAGGCTTTCTTTTTCCTTCTGAGGTAAAAAGCAAGAAAACAAAGTCAAACTCAATAAATGTCAATGGAGATGATATTGTAGAAATACTGACACATCAGCTGCAGGTGATATTGTAGAAATACTGACACATCAGCTGCTGTGGCAGATTGAAAGGGTCCCTCTTTTGAAATAAAGTAATAACAGGACCTGCAAGATTTTCACTTAATGTTCCATTTGAGCAATATTTTTTGGGTGGACAGGTGTTAGTATTGAAGAAATTTTTCTTTGATCCAAACTTAGTGGAGTACCTTAGAAGTTTTGTAGGAAAAAAAAAATCAAGATCCCAATTTTTACTTGCAAAGGTGAAATAAATGGGTCTGTAGAATAAACAGGTTCCCATATACTGTCACTAAGTGATGGATAAGTGAATCAGAAAAGCAGTTGAAAATCTTAAATAGAAAAAAATTGTCATTGCAACAAGACAATACTAAATATCTCAAAGCTCAGTTCTACACCGTTCTGTACTAGAGAAAGGGAAGAGAGGACAATTTTTAGACAAATAAGAACTTTCACTAAAGATGATTATTCAAAGCACTACATTGCTGTGATTATTATTTTTAAAAAGTAGGCATCAACTAGTTCAATTGCCATCTACCACTCCTCTATTTTTTAGATCATCATTTAAAATTTTAAATAACTAAAGGTTCAGTGCTTAAACACTCACTAACAGGCTCTGGATTCAGACGATATCTCCCCTGTCTCTTTGTTGTAAATATCAGATAGCAGAAGTTTTGTGAAGTAAATTGGATTCTTAACGAGATTGAGATTTTAACCAGGTAAAGATAAATATTGCAGAATTTTGGTAACTCAAGATGAAGAAATAGTTAATACATGTGCTAAAGTATGTGATTTTTAGTAATTAATATTTCCCAAACACTATTAAATTTTAAAAATCCACTTTAGGTAATTCATTCTCTTCAAAAGTGAAAACATTTTTATTTGCTTTTAGTTAAATAGAGTGGGCCTGTATACTCAGAAAATAAGCCAGTCATTTTCTAATTTAGCATCATTTAAGAGAAAATTATTCCAACTAGAAAATGGTCCCAACTGCAGAAGGGAAAAATTACAAAGATTCCTGGTTAGGGTGTACTTGGGAAAGAAAATGACCACTGCATGGCAGAAAGGGAGTTGCCAAAATCTGTTGTCCTGTTTTTCTGTTTTGTCTCACTGAGACAAATACATCATCAGCAAGGTAGGAAAACCTGGGCTGGAGTGCTCTGTGATGATTTTAAATACTGCCTTAAGGTTCGCTCATGTTTTAAAATATTGCCAATGCCTCATGATATCAGCGATAAGGTTTCACCGGAGAAAACTCATACCTTTGTTTTTTTCTTACTATACTTGGAAGCCACTGGAATTTAAGGTTTCCTTCCATTTTCTACAATATTCACGAAGTCCAATTTTAAAATTAAACCAGGAAGAAAAACAGACCATTTTAGGAGGAACTGTCATCTCAATTGTTATTACCCAGTTCTCCGCGGGGACTAATGGAGCCTCTGGAAACTGGGTCCAAGTCCCATTTTCTAACACACGACTTTATGAACGCTGGCAAGTCAACCTCCTTACATCTCAGCTTGTTCATCCTTAATATGGAAAAAATAATTTTTCTCACACGTGGGAAATGAATGGCAGAAATAACACTCATTTAAAAAATGTTATTGGCCGGGCGCGGTGGCTCACGCCTGTAATCACAGTACTTGGGAGGCCGAGGCGGGTGGATCGCCTGAGCTCACAGGTTCAAGACCACCGTGAGCCAGAGTGAGACCCCTGTCTCTAAAACGTAACTGAGCCTGTGGCGGGCACCTGCAGTCCCAGCTACTTGGGAGGCTGAGGTAGAAGAATCGTTCAAGCCCAAGAGTTTGAGGTTGCTGTGAGCTGTGATGCCAAAACATTCTACCCAGGGCGACATAGTGAGACTCTGTCTCAGAAAAAAAAAAAAAAAGTTATCATCTTTATGATTTCAAGCGTAATACCTATTTGTAAAGCTCTCTGTAAGCTATACGGTACAAATACAAGATATTGCCATATTGTGAACACTAGTAATAAAAATACTACATGTGAATAAAAACTAAAATAATAATGTTAATCTAGACATGCCGTAGCCCGATGTCAGCCAGTCTGCAGCTCAGCTCTCTCTGTCCTGGTAGGGCTGACAAATTGCTGCCCGCCTGTTTGGGCGGCAGGAGGAAGCGGCAGGGCACGTCCTTCCTTCTTCTTCCGGAGAAGTGGCCTGATTTATGGCTCTCAGGGACTTGGCAACCACACACCCTCACCCGTCGGTGGAGCCCACGTGAATAAAGCCAGAATAAAGCCACCCCCCGGCTTTCGCTCGGCCCCCAGGGCGCCCCGTCGGCCCGGCCCCACCTCCTCGCGCCGCGGCCGGCCGTCCCCTGCCGGGCTCCCGAGCCGCTCCTTGTCCGCGGGGCCCAGGAATCTTTCCGCGGCGTCGAGTTTCGTCTTCAGCTCGGCGACCTGAGAGGCGGTTCACAGACACTTGCAGCACCCCCCGGGGAGCTCACACACCCCTGCACTGACCCCCGCCGGGGCGCGGGACTTCCCCTAGGAGAGGGTCTCCTTCCACCGCCCCTAACTTAGATCGGGAGATTTGCATTGAAAAAGGGGCTACGCCAGAGGGGGGAAGCGCACAATGCATCCCCCTAAACGCCCCCAGCTCTTCCTTCCCTCAGGACACGCCACCCCAGGGGGAATAAAGACTTAGGTCACAGCGGGGGAGACGGTTCGCTAGGTTTGTCCTATTCCTAACTCTGCTGAAGGCGACGAGCGCCAGGGAGCCGGGAGAACACGCCCACCGCAGAGGAAAAACACAGGTGGCTTTTGATGTTGAGATCTGCAGCGCGTTGATGCTACTAGGTGCTTGCCAGGGGTCCCGCGAGAGAACCTTGAGATGCGTGCATCGTCCCAGATGGGAAGCACCGCGTAGCTAACACCGCGCTTGCAGCTAGCATGCCCTTCAGGAAAGCAGTTTAAACGTTCTTTCTGGGCAGCGTAGATACTGCAGGGCGGCGACCGTTGCCTGGTGCCTGTACTCTTTAAATTTAGCATTTCTGGGTATCAAAATGGGGAAGAAAGGAGCCAATGCTGCTGTATTCCTCACTTGCGGTCAAGTTTCTTTTATTTAAGGGAATTTACTTTCTCTTTTGTCTTTTTGAAGATAGAATGATTTTAAATTATTAAAGGAGATTTTCTCCAGAAAGTTCCTTTCTCACTAAAGCAAAAGCTTCTTGACTGCAAGTGTACTTTAGAGGAAAGAGGAGAAGGCCCCATTTTCCCCCACACTTTCACTGTTACCACTGTTTCTCTATCTGTGGAAAATAGCTTTTGCTATTTAATTAAGGAACTGGAGCTACGCTTGCATAAAACACTGTGAACTTTGAACCACCTGTCATATCACTTGTAACCTTGTGGTGTGTGGCTGCTAGTGAGGCCAGGATACTCTGTGAATCATGACAAATATGTACAAGAACTCTTGAGACATTGCGGGGGGCTATTTTGAGCACCTTTCTTTAACCAGGCTCAAGACAATTCACTGACACTGATCACTAATCTTCAATACCCAGAGGCCAATAATATACTCAGCATCCCTCCCCTCATTTTTCAGCAGTTGGCTACCCACAAGTCTCTTTGTAGCTGAAATCAATGACAGTTTTCACACGCTTGGCTCCACCAGAATTATTGATTTAAAGAAAATATCAAATAGAGAGACTTGCTTACCTTTCTTTCATACAACTCTTTCATACTTCTAAATTGCTGATCCCACTGCTGGTTAACTTCTAGTAGCTGAAATTATTAACATTTGGTGAATCAAAAAGAATTTCTGCGCAGCTGGAAATTTGGTCAAAATGAAACTTTTTGACATTCCTGAAATTTTAGACATGGGTGAAGACTAGATTCTTTCCTTGAAATTTCAATTGGGATAAGAAACACTCTCCCTCTCATTGAAATAATCTTTTTTTTTTTTGAGACAGAGTCTCACTTCGTCACCCCCAGTAGAGTGCTATGGCATCATAGCTCACAGCAATCTCAAACTCTTGGGCTCAAGCAATCCTTTTCCCTCAGCCTCCAGAGTACCTGGGGACTATAGGCGTCCACCACAATGCTGGCTATATTTTTAGAGATGGAGGTCTTGCTCTGGCTCAGACTGGTCTTGAACTCCTGAGCTCAAGTAATCCACCTACCTGCCTTGGCCTACCAGAATGCTGGGATTGCAGGTGTGAACCACTGCGCCCGGCCTTGGAATCATTTAATAATCAGTTCATGTAGGAAAAACTTTTAAGTCTTAGCTACATCTTGACAAATGAGTTAAATAGCAACTTTTAAGTTTTCTTAATTATTCAAATTGTGTTTCTTTTGTATGAAAGGTCTTTATTGGTGGGGGATGCTGCAGAGCAGCATTAAGGAGGAGGGAAAAGAGAGAGAGAGAGAGACAGGGGAAGAGAGGAGAGGAGAGAAGGGAGAGAGAGGAGGAGGGAGAGAGAGAGAGAGACGAGGCACATGGGGGGAGGGGGGAGAGAGAAAAGCTCATTTTTTGTTTAATCCAATCACAATCTGACAAAAATTTGTAAGTAATGATGGTTTTCGGTAAGATTCATTAATGTATGAAGGGTCTTTTCTCAAACTTTTCTATATTGTTCTCTGTGTTTACACTGATTATTATAATGAAATATTTTTTTCCAACTCTTCGAAAACAAAATTTATATTAAAACCCTAGACTCCATTAACTGATAGTCATTGGCTTGAAGTAATGTGCTTTTGAAGTTTTAAAGATTAACACACAATTTGCACTACATACTCAACAAGTGGATATCACTTTTTTTTTTTTTTCCTGAGACAGAGCTGTAGCATCACAGCTCACAGCAAACTCAAACTCTTGGGCTTAAGCCATTCTCTTGTCCCAGCCTCCCAAATAGCTGGCTACAGTCACCTGCCACAATGCTCTGCTATTTTTATTTTTTGGTTGTAGTTGTCATTGTTTGGCAGGCCCAGGCTGGATTCGAACATACTAGCTCCCATGTATGGCTGGCGCCCTAGCCGCTGAGCTACAGGTGCTGAGCCAATATCACCTGTTTTAAAATATAAATTTGCAAGGAATAACAGTGCTGTCATAAGATAATATATAGGAAAATTTTAGGCTGCAAACAATTTGTGGATCTTAAAACTATCTGCTGATTAAAAGGCAGAAAGAACACTATGATTTGTGGTTTAGCATTTTTGCATGGGAGTTTCACCTTCCTGCATTAAGAGAAAAGCCAACAGGTATCAACATGGAACAGACATTAAGAAGATATATCACATGACTAAAAAATAGTAAGACCTCCTCCTAATTACAAAACAAAATGCCTGATCCAGAGTGGCAGTTACAAGGTATGTTTATGCTGGAAATAGATATGGTTATTTAGCATAAGACTAAATCATCTTATTATATAAATATATCTGATCTGTTGCCGTTTTTAGAGATTCACATTTCTATGGCACAGCAATATTACTCTTCCATAGTTCTGTAATTTTCCAGATGGAAATATTCTATGCAGTATTAAAGATGAATGGAAGGCATGATAGGTGAAACAAAAGATGTTATACGTAGAATGGGTCAGGAAAGGCATCCTGTACTTGAAGTCTTTAACAGTTTGAGTTTCAAGGTCTGTCAAGTTGCAAGGCATTAAGGGGACAGGTGATAAGCTCACATGGTCCATGCGAAGCGAACATCTAAGTTTTGAGAAAATCAGGATTATGATGACCAGATTTATGACTTTGTTATTTTTCAGTCGTCACTGCACAAACACAAAGACTGAGTACAAGACATGTGGATGAATATGAAAAAAAAGCATTTTCTCTCAGAATAGTGTTCTCTAGTACCCTAGAGATAAATCTTGTGACCTGATAAAAATTAAAAGCACGAGGTAATACCCTATTTCATACTCAGCATTAACCCGCAACACATATATATGGCTTCAAATATAGTTCTAAATTACCTCTTTCCTCTGTTTTTCCAGACACCTTATCTTTCGTTCAAGAGAATTTGTCCCATTCTTTCTTCTTGATGATTGAACGCACTTAAAAAAATGAAAGAAGAAGAGTAAAACAAAACAGTTTACAAAATAAGCAGGAGAAACCCTGTCCTTCACAAGCCTCATGCATTTGGCCAACTCTCATGTTGTGATTTACAAAAATATCTGATTTTAGCAGTAAAAATCCTCCACTGTAAGTTCTTCATGGTGTGTGTTGATGAATCAGCTTCATATTATATTTTAAACTCTTTTATATGGATCAGTTACCCAAATAATTCTCTAATAAATTATAAATATATCTATAAACTGTAATGGGCAAGACAAAGATTAGGATCGAAAATTTCATGAATGTTGATTTCTTTTTTTGAGACAGAGTCTCACTATGTTGCCCTCGGTAGAGTGCTATGGCATCACAGCTCATGGCAACCACAAACTCTTGGGCTTAAGCGATTCTCTTGCCTCAGCCTCCCAAGTAGCTAGGACTACAGTTGGCCACCACAATGCCCGGCTATTTTTTGGTTGCAGTTGTCATTGTTGTTTGGCAGGCCTGTGCTGGATTTGAACCCGTGAGCTCCGGTGTATGTGGCTGGCTCCGTAACCACTATGCTATGGGCGTCGAGCCATGAATGTGGATTTCAATCTTTTCCCCAAAAAATGACAATTCAGAGCATAATGGCTTATAGAAATGAAGTAAGTTTCATGGATACATTTTAGATATTTACATAGTAACTGTTTCTAAAAAGTCATTTTAATAGCTGTGTCCATGAACATGTATGCAAGATTCTGAAGAGTATCCCTAGCAAAAGTCGGAATAGAGTATGTGGATTACTACAAAAGTTTTGAGACACACAAAAATCAAGAAACACAAAATTTGTGCAGAAAGAAACAAATGAAGCCCTCCCAGCAACACTGATAAGCTGAGCAAGTTGAAACTTGCACAGGTGAATCACTTGACTGTGTTTCTTGGAAGTGAAATAATAGACGATAATATAGTCTGTCTCAAAACTTTCACAGCCATCCACATAGAACAATCAAGTATAAAGAACACATACAGCTGAAATGCAGCAAATCGATTCCAAAACTACAATAAGTTAACTACTTCAATGCCAAATGTGGTGGTTCACACCTGTAATCCCAGTACTGGCCTAGCGACCCTGGGTTTCTTTAAAATTTTTTTTTTTTAATTAACAGTGCATGGTGGCACACATCTGTAGTCCCAGCTACTCTGGAGGATAAACAAAAGGGTTTTAAAGATTAACACGCAATTTGTACTATATACTCAACAAATGGATAATATCACCGTTTTTTTTTTTTTTTTTGAGACAGAGTCTCACTATGAGTTCACGGTTGCAGTGTGCTATGATTGGGCCACCGCACTCCAGCCTGAGTGATGGAGTGGGATTCTGTCTCTAAAAAACATATATAATAACAAAATAAAAATTAAATAAATAAAATTTAACACCCCCCCCCCCCGACAAAAACCAAGAACAAAACCAAAAACCAAAATCTTTAATGAATGCAGGTGTGAGGTCTGCCCTCATCACCCAGTTCATTGTATTATAAGTATGATTATAAGTATGTTATAGAGGTGGGCATAGATTAAGTGGCACTGTGTAATTTTATTCAGCTCCTTGAACAAAGGCACTAGATTACAAACTTAGATGGATAATAAATTATGATTATCATGACAAAGTTAATCCCCTTTCATTTATATTTTTGTTTTTAGGATTGGGAGTATTCATTTAAAGAAGGAAGAAAAGCTCCAGCAATGGCCATCTGCCTAAATTGACCACCAGCAAAACTGACTTAAATAAAGATCTGGTTCCTGCACTGTAACTCAGTAGTCTTACTACCATCTCATCTCTGAGTCATGGAAGTAATACAATGAACGGGTGATGAGGGCAGCCCTAACACCTGCATTCAGTTTCTGGCTCCATAGTTACCTTGGATACAAAAGTACTTAAAAATATTCATGAGAAATTAAGAAATATTTTCAAAACATGTTGACCTTTGCCTGAAATGTTTATAGGAAATAACTCTTTTGCAATCATCAGGATTTCAAGGACTTTTTTTCATTAAGAATTATTTATAAAATTATAAAATTGTATTTTCTAGCTTTGCTTACTTAGGTTTTAGCATTTTATATCTGTATAGATGGAGTTTTTCATTTCCTTAAGCTTTTTCCCATTTAGACCTGTGTTATAAGTAAGACCACATTTCAAAAGAGAAAATTCTCTGTGGGCCAGTGAGTTCAGAATCATTGGTTATACTTGCTCTTGACCTTAAGAACCTGGTTTGTATCAAATCACTATAATCATACAATGGGCTATAGGCAAAGCTTCCTGAACAATGAATCAGAATTTCTGGAAGGGGAACCAGGGCACCTCCATTTTTAATATATTTCCTAGGAAATGCTGATTCATACTAAAAGTTCAAAATCCTTCCATTCTAGATCATGATTGGAAACATGAATTTGGGGTCCTCAAAAAGTCTCCTTTCCATTTCTGATGTAGATAAAGATTGTGACCAGGGAACATTTGTGTGTCCCTGCCTTCTGGGAATCCAGGTGTGGAACAATAAGAGAATGTGCTTTTAAAAATTCTTCACTTCCAAAGTCATTTTCTCTGGAAGAAAAGTATAAAATATTTGACCCTTGGTTTTCATTTTATGAACCGGAATTACCGAAAAGCTTGTTACTAAATCCGTTTGTAACTGTAAGACTACAAATTTCTGAAACTCAGAAATACGTTCAATTATAAGCAGGGCAGGAGGGAAGGAGGAAAGATGGAAAGCACAGCGAGTGGGAATGGCTTGTACGCCATGAGTGCATCACCAGGGCTTTCACTGGAAATTAATCAACATTTTACCCTGGGTCATATGCCTCAGGTATGCATTAAAGTGAAGCAAAATCAATCAAATACAAAGATTTGGGGGAAACTTTTCATTTGTATTTACTTTGTTTTCCAGTTGCTAGTGAAGGTATCTGATAAAGATTTTTAGTCAGTGGTTCTAATAAGGATCTGCTTACAGAGTGATATTCCCTATAAATAATTCCCTATAATTATTCCCTATAAAGTGTAATCTGTGTTCAAAGTATCTGGGCATTTATTTCTCTACCACAACAGCCATACCAGCTTCTAGTACATGCAAGGTCTGACTGCTAGATCCAATTCCCAACTCAGCAAAAGAGTTCCATTTATTTTACCATTGTACCTTGGTTATTTAAAAAACAGAAAAAAATCCCCCAAACTTCAAGAAAGTACTTTACTACATTTAATTAGCAAGTAACTATTGCAGTAATTGAAGCAAGTTTTACCATAGATAATATGTTCTATTTCTAACCACAGCAATAGTATTCTTTTTAGATTTCACATTGAATGAAATTCTTGTAAGTTAGGGGCAAAATATGGAACCTATATAGTTAGGACCGGAATAGGCTGAAAGGAATTTGGCTGAAAGGAATTTAATCCTCTCATTTTGTAAAAGAAAAAATGTAGCTCAGAGAAGTTAAAGGCAATGTATCAGTTACCCAGATACTTTTTCTATGTTAAACAACATGGATTAAACATATAAAGCAAATCTTAGCTTAAAAAAACAAACTAGCTGTTTCTACTCTTATTAATCAATGCACAGTTAACTGCTAGAAATGGTATCCATGCAAGATGTGGTCAATCCATCCTCTAGATGTGTTCTTACCTCTGCATGCTCCGTAGAACTTTCTGCAGCACTCATTCTAGATGTGTCCTCTGCAAGATGTGCCATGGAAGCTGTTTTTCCTGGAGTCTTGGGAAGCAGGAAATAAAACAAGGAAAAATATGTCTCTTACAGTATCTTTTAGGGTGGGAGCTAACTCATTACAGAAGATAACAGCAATAACTTTTCATGAAAAATAAACAGAAGTAACTCTGAATATGAATTGCCCAGAATAAGATTAGTAGCACAGCAACTGTGATTTTAACTTTAGTTCTCTTCCAAGTAGGGATTTCCCAGGATGTCTCAAATAGGCAGGCTGTGACTAAGCCCTGGGGCAGATCAGCCTCGCTTTGGTATGTAAATTGCCATTCTTCCTTTACTGGTAGTTTCTCCCACTGGAGGAGGAAGTTCACCACCCCAGAAAGCCTGGGCAATCCAACTGTTTCTTCAGTAGCCTAACTGTTACAAATTCATTGTATTTCCCAGAGCAATTAGGTAACTGTTGACTTTTTGACAGCTCGCTTACTTGTTTCCCTCAAGGCAAGATTTTCTGGCAATGCTTTCTAAATGTGAGTTTAGATTTGTAGAACTTAATGAGTCATACATAATTCTGTAAGTGCTCCTCATTCTTACAGACCTAAAAGAAAAAATAATTTATTGCATAGAAAAATGAGCATTGTTTGCAAATCTAATCCATACAGCAGAAAGGTTGGTTCTCAAGTTTAAGACTATCTTTCTGTAGGTCAAGTTGAGATTTTCTTCACCACCCATCTGGAGTGAAATCTCTTTTTGCACTAACATTTTAGCTTTACTTAGCTGACTCTCACTCAGAAGAGCACCATAACAGATGGTCACGTAAAAACATGGAAATGACAGATACTTGGAGGTGCGCAAATCAACTACGAGGGAGTGGAAGACGTCACTCTAAACCTGGAGGCAAGAGAGCAATTAAAGAGGCAAAGAACACAAAAATGGAAAGAACATGTTGCTGAAAAGAGAAAAGAAAGAATTTACATGGCTTGGGAGCTGTAGCTCAACAGCTAGGGTACCAGCCACAGACACCTTGGAAGGTTTGAACCCGGCCTGGGGCCTGCCAAACAACAATGACAACTGCAACAAAAAATAGCCAGGCATTGTGGCAGGTGCCTGTAGTTCCAGCTACTTGGGAGGCTGTGTCAAGAGAATTCCTTAAGCTCAAGAGTTTAAGGTTGCTGCAAGCTGTGACACTATGGCACTTAACCGAGGGTGACATAGTGAGACTCTGTCTCAAAAAAAAAAAAAAGAATTTACAGTCCTTCACTTAAGTTTTTCATTAGTCTTGCCTACAAAATATTCACACATAGGAGGAAGCCTAGAACTCCTAAAATTCAAGCCCTTTGAAAAAGAATCTTTCATGGGCTATCCAAGATTTGGCCCTCTCTTTATCCTTAATATTTCTTCCCACTTTCTAACTCTCCCCTGCACTCCAGCCATACTGATTTACCTCTGTTTCCTGAAATGGGTCATTCTGTTCAATACCCTTGCCACCTTCAATACCCCCAACCTGGCGACCTGGAAAATCTAGTTAATGCCTCTTTTGCCCTCTGATCTCCTCTTGATCTACTATAACAAGCCCCAAAGAGCACTTCACTAGGTAGTAAAATCTTATATTTATATATTTCTGTATTCATTTCTGCATCCACAGTACTCTGGCCCTGAGCTGCCTGGCACATAGTATGTGTTCAACATGTTTTGCTGAATAAATGAATGACTAGCTAAATAACTATACACACAATTTATGGTTTCTCAGTCTGTTTCAGGGGTATACTTGCGTGAAAAGGAGTGATGTTGCCATAAGGCAGTATTCAAAAATACAGGTGGGAATCAAACAATTTGGAATTCTAAAACGAAGTTATAATTCACATAAGGGTCTGACTTTCCGAGATAGAAGCAGAGATTTCCTGGAGACTTTATCAACACTAAATAAAATGACACTTTATCAACACTAAAATATGATCATTAGAAAAGGGAAAAAAGCTAATGTAAAAATAAGTATTTTTCTTCTGAAATGTACATGCTCACATGTACACTGTAGTTATATAATGTTTAAGGTTTACTTCAGCCTTATCTTTGTACTTGGTAGTAATAACCCAGTGGATGTGGTAATATTGACCTGAAAAGTGGTTTGAAAGAACATTTTCATCCCAGGAAATATGATCCTTGGCATTGTCCTTGGGTCTCGCTGGCAAAGGTGTTCTGATGCATACACATTGTTAGGTGTGATGACTACTATTAAATGGAAATTCACACTGTTCCATTGTTCATTAAAATAACCATGCCCCTTCTGCTATGTAGATAAATAAAAAATAGATTTTCTATTAGCTCAGAGAGCTACATAGTTATTCATGAATAAATAATCACTCTTCTAAGAACCCCAAGTTTGGTTTGAGAACAACGAAGCCCTAGGGGTGAACTGGATAGTCTGTTACATGTGCTGTATTCACCTCACCTCCACCCTTATCATGTTTGCCAGGTATTTTAAGAGTCTG
Organism: Arctocebus calabarensis; assembly: GCA_963573935.1. Taxonomy (NCBI): domain Eukaryota; kingdom Metazoa; phylum Chordata; class Mammalia; order Primates; family Lorisidae; genus Arctocebus; species Arctocebus calabarensis. Next base: position 16,120 of record CAUYON010080223.1, on the reverse strand, counting down.
GCTTTTGGTCAAGCTTTGTTTCATAAGAAGTTTCAGTAGCTGAAATAACTTTCAGAGAAACAGAGGTTTCCTTCCTAGGTCTCCAATGCTATTGGGAAGAGTCCTCTTTTTCTGGAAGTAACTAAAATGTTATATATAGAACAAAAAATCAAAAAGAGAAATATGGTGAAAAAAAGGAACAAGGAACTATCAGTCACTGGTCATAGTTGGCATCCTCTACCTGAAAATAATTCTCTCAAAATTAGTTCAAGAGGAGCACCCCCGTCCCTGTAAATTCTCGGAAGCATTCTTTGGCAGGTAAAATAAACATGGATTTGTCATTGGGCTGGGTGTGGTGACTCACATCTGTCATCCTAATACTTTGGGAGGCCAAGGTGAGAGTATCACTTGAGGCCAGGAGTTCAAGACAAGCCTGAGCAACATAGTGAGATCCCATCTGCACAAAAAAATTTTCATTTTTAGGTGAATATTTCACCCTTTCCAATTTTGCTTATATGGTTGATATTATTTAGCCTTCACACAAAAGCTCCTTTAAAAATTTTCTCTTTATCTTGATGACTATTTAATAAACAATATAAATATTATACATACTAGGGAAAGAATTGAAAAGGTATAACTGTAGTCTTCAATATTACGCTTGCACAGTGTTATGTATGGAACATATTCTGAGATAAATACATATCTTGAAGTATTAACTGGTGACCCTCCCCCAAATACATATTGCTCTTTATTTTATGTAACTAATCCTTTTATTGCTCAGTAAGAGGTATCTTTTGCCTCAGGACTGATTAAGTGTATCATAAGTTTCCCGTTTTTAGGGGAAAACAACCCCTGTTTGGCTAATTAATTACCAAATCGAGGCTCCCAACTCTAGAGACCATCTTAACAATCAAACCTTTAAAATTGCAAGAGCAATTGAAACTTATGTTTTCAAAGCAATTTGAAAAACATTAAAAGTTAATTTCTTTTGTGCAATTTATTTGAAATGTGTTAACAAACTGCAAGTGTTGATGGATGAAAAGAGGGGTGGATAGACAGAGTAAAATGTGAGTGGCAGAATTTAGAGGATGGGCATATGGGTGTATACCATGAAATCTTTACGTGGCTTTACATTTGAAATTTTTTTTTCTTTAGCATTTTTTTTTTATTAAGTCATAGCTGTGTACATTAGTGCAATCAAGGGGTATAGTGTGCAGGCTTCATATACAATCTGAAATATTTTCATCCAACTGTTCTACATATACATTTGAAGTTTTAATATAATATAAAATGTTAGGGGAAAAGCCTGAAGTAAGGCATAAAAACATATACCATGAACAACTGATAGAAAGAAAGAGTGGAAAAAGTCAGTGTAAGCCATCCTTGCATTTGCCACCATCTGCCCCACTAGAGTAGGTGAAGGTTTCATTGCCTAAGGACAATTTTAGAAAGAGTGGGGTGAGGAGGAAAGAGTTCTGCTTGAATGTTGCTCAGTCCTCTTGAGGAAACTAAGCATACTCCCTTGCTTCTGGGGATTCATCTGTCATCAGTTAAATTGCCCAGATTGTTAGCCTTTCCCCTGGGTTAAGTCCAGGGAAGGTGCAAGACTTGAAGAAAATTTCCCCCTCACCAGCATGCTGCACAGCTCTGAGGTGGCCTTGTGACGCATCTAGATAGAAGGACCCAGAGACATCTCCACCCCCAGAATGGTATGGAAGCAGATTCAGTAATTTCCTATGTTCCTGGGAAGGATCCAAAAGTGGCTAACAGGCTTAATGGATTTGAGGAAGCCTCAGTATCAGATTGAAGACAATGTAGCATTTACCACATTGACCTAAGGACCGGCGATATGCTAGCTGACCTGGAAGTTTAAGTGATTGCTACCGAGGATAGAGACCAAGGAAAAGACGATCAGGAGTCAATTCATCCGTGCCACTGCAGTGTCATGTGGTAGGTTGCTGAATCCACCCTGAAGTTGCCAGAGAAATACAAGATGACCAGTAATTTGTGGGTTTTTTTGAGTACGCATGTCCTGTGCAATATTCTGTTTATGTGAAATTCAAACTTAAGTGGGCATTTTGTATTTTTATTAGCTATGCCTGGCAACCTATTCTACCCAAATGACTTCACAAGATCTGCTCCACAAACCCTTATGTACTGCATACCACCAGGGGAAGGGAGAGGTGACAATCCCTGTGCCTGAGTGTACAGAAAACATAAATTGCCTAGAAAACACTGAAGTGACAGATATTTTCTCCAATTAGCTAGGTTAAATTATTTTCTAAGGGATAGGATGGAGGAACTAAACTAAAAATTTAGGTTAGAAAATAAAAGTACAATGTTGCACAAATGAATTCTGTGGTTTGAAACATTTTATCTGCTTTAATTTGAACTTTGTAACAATCCTGTGAGGTTTCCAGAAGAGGCTTTCTTGCTGTTAATGAGGACGAAGTTGAAGTTTAGACTTGCAAATGACTCACCCTTGGTCCTTACAGGACAAGTGGGTGGCTGAACTTAGGTCAGAACTCATTTGCTTCCTCTGCTTTATTTCCCCCAAAGAACTTTTTACCTATGGAGGGAGACATGAATAACATACCTAAACAGTTTTGGACAAGATTATCATTTCCCTGTTTGATGCAGGAGCCCAAGTCATTAGTTACATGTAATTCAAGAAAGCTTCCTGGAACTCGAGCTTTCTGGAGGGCTAGAGATGAGCTGGCTTGAGCTCTGAAGTCCTAGTCAAACAAAATCTTGCCAATTCCCACCACCGTTTGCTTAGAGATTAATTTCTACTGCCAAAAATTAGTGGTCAGAAAAGAGAAACTTAGCCTCCAAAAACTGTAATTTTGTGTTTGGATTTTTAAAAAAAAAATTCTTCTCTGGAAGGAAACAAATCTCTGATTATTTTATGTCAATGCAGACCCCTTTTTTTCCTCTTGTACTTTGTGCCTGGAGTGAGCTCACCTTCATCTGTGTGTGCATTCTTACTTTAAGTCCTTGTTGATTATGGCCTGTGGAGCATGCACTGTGCCAAGTCCTAGAATATAACCATGAGCAAAACACACGTGTCTCTCTCATATTTTCTGTTTTTGAATATAAAATCTGATTACAGATTAGAGGGGACCATTCCATTGAAGAGGGGATCCTTTGTGCATTATTCCTGCCCAGTGATCATCTCTATTCGTGTAAATACTTCCAGTAAAATAAGACTACCTTCTTTCTGAGCCAGTATTTCCACGCTATATCCATAGATTTAGAGACTATATTTAGGTAACAAAAATCATAATTATAAGATAAAGAAAGAATATGTGCATATTAAAATGACATACAGGTGTAGGAAGCCCATGGGGCAGACTCCAGACACTGGTGATGCCAAGAACACATATCATGGGCATATTGTCTGAAAATGAGCCTGACTCAGAAGAAAATCTCCCACTATGCTATCCTGAAAAAGCTGCAAACATTTGCTAATTTCTCTTCAATAATAGAAATGAATTATTTAAAAAAGAAATCAATATAGCTATCTTTCTCACTGGAGAAAAAGAAGAATAAGTGATCTAATTGTTCTACTTATTCCAGAATCCTATTGGAAAACATTCATAAACCTTGTGGGTCATGCCTCATTTTCTCCACAAGTAAAAAATCAGGTAAGAAAAGACTTATACCACATTTCATCTAGAAGGTGGCCATTAGACCGATGTGAGGGTTATTGAACAAGAGCTGACACAGCGTCCAGTTTGCTAGTATCTTTCCCACACTCATTTAAAAAAAAAAATTTCAACTAAACTAGAAGTGAGAAGGCTTATTTGAGAAAGCGAGCTTATTGAGGCTTTAGATTCCAAAACCCAGCTTGAGTTTGGAAGTCCCTAAGAGAGATCCACATCCCGTCACAAGGTTAAACAGATCAAGAACATAAAGAACACATTTGCTAAAATCTCTTGGAAAGATGTTATTTCTGACATCTCCCAAGACAAATATTTTGCTTCCTTGATGTTGTCATCAGTTCACAAATTTCTTAACCCAGAGGCTTATGCTATTCTTTCTCCTTGCATAAGAAAGGATACGTGGCCAGAGTTCTTCAAATTTACTTTGGAACTGTACAAGTCTAGGAGAAAACAAAGGTAGCGTGATAAAGTAATGGTAATACCTTTGACTTCGTGTGTCTGTTTAGTAGAAACCCTAGACCCCAAATTTTCCATCTTCTCTTTGCAGGGTCCTGGGGGCCTTATAGTCTTTTAATGGACTTGCGTGATTCCTGCACAGATGTTGCTCTCCACTTCGAGGCTCGGTGCCTTCTTCCACCAGCACCCCTGTGTTGTCCTGCTGTTCCCTGACTACCCCAGTGACAAAACTGGAGGTGCCAGTACCATTTCCACTAAGGCAGAGGGAGTCCTCTTTCACCGACTGCTTACATCTTCCAGAAGACGACCTGCACTCCCCACTTTCCTGTAACTCCCCTTTTTGTGTGGAATAGAACTTGGGGCAAATTCTCCCAGCAATGGATGGAACAGACAACCTTTGAGTAAGAAGGAAGCATTCCAATTTGCAATTGCCAAGACGTGGAAACAACCTAAATGCCCATCAACTCAGGAATGGATTAACAAATTGATATATGCACACCATGGAATACTATTATGGTGACTTCACATCTTTTATAGTATCCTAGATGGAGTAGAAACACATTTTTCTTAGTGTTTCTATTAAGAAACACTAAGTGTTTCACACATTCTTAGTATCACAAGAATGGAAAAGCAAGTATATAATGTACTCAATACTAAAACGAAGCCAGTAGATGATCTAATGCCTGCCCATGTGGGAGACAAACTCATTTTAATTCAAATTTGGAGGGGGTATAAGGGGGAGTGGGAGTGCTCCCGCTGAAAGGTCATCGGGGGGCTGTTTGGCACACCTTCTGTGTGAGGGATTTACTCACAATAGGGACTCTATCTAACAAAATTAAATATTTTGACCCTGTTATATGTACCTTTACATGAACCTGAAATAAATTTACTTTTCAATTAAAAAAAAAAAGAAAGTGACCATTCTACTCAAAAATGCTTCCTTGTTGTCCAGAGAGGGAACCTCAGTTTATATTCCAATTGCCTCACTTCTCCTACCTTGAATCCAAAACGTGTACCCCTCTTAAAAGTTAGGGAGAGCTTCTGTTGCTTTTTTTAAGAGTTTTAATTCTTTTGTCTTGGCGTCCAATTTTAGCTTACAGAGCCACGTTTGTTTCCCCACAATGCCCAGTGGCATACTTGTAAAACAGGGTTCCAGCTGAACATATGTAGCAAGATCTCCTTATCTGAATGTGTACCTGACATTCACTACAGTGGAAGTTTTAAAAAATCCTTGAAATGAATGGAAGGAAAAATATGTTTCAAATTCTACATGGGCTCAAACTAACTCTGTGGTGACATTTTGGGAAACACCACATGGTCTGTTTACCCACAAATCTTTTTAATCTTGAGGCTTTATAATATTTTTAGAATCAGAAGACTAAAATCTTAGTCAAACTTGGCAGATAAAAGACATATACATGGCTCAAGTAAAGCGCCTCACCCAGGTTGCCAGAAGCTTTTTTCCCCACTCCCAGCTTCTGTGCTTGTTTCCAAGCGTTACCGGAAATGTGTTTGTTTATCCAAGAAATACATTTCAAGACTGTCATCCCTTTCCTTTGTATTTGAAGACATATAATTGTAGGTTTATATATTAATGCTCATTTATTCATTTTCTCATAGTATTAGAACTATATATTGGTCGTGTACAACCATGATTTAATACTCCTTTTGGAATCTTATTATTATTCTCACTTAGCTAATTATTTCTTCCTTGTGTAGAAGACCAAATGACCTTCTCTTGCTAACTTTCTTCTTCAACTCCCACAGAAAGTTAATGTGTACTTTTATGCTGGTGGAGTTCCTCTTGTTCATCAATAATGTTTTCCTGTTTCCTCAAAACAATGAGTCAGTCGGTTGATTTTGCTTATAGTAATTCTCCCTCTTTCCCTATTCTTGGCAATAGAAGTTGAGCAAAAAGGGAACTTGACATATGTCTCAGGCTTTTTCATTAAATCATATCTCTTTCATTCAGTCACACCCTTCCCATCTCATAAAGTCATAAAAAAACAAATTTCCTGCTCCTGCAAAGGGAGTCTAGCTCATCCGTAAGTGTAAAAAGCCCTCCTCAGTCCCTTTATTCCTAGCTCACCCTTGTCTTACCTGAATGGAAGTTTTCTTTTATATGTATTTAGTTCTATCAATATCTCAGCAAGAATGTAAAGGGTTTGTTTTGTTTTATTCCAAATACAAGATTTCTTTCTGCAGAGTGCTATTGTGTAAATAGTAATTCAGCAGACATTCCGGCAGGAAACTAATCTGTGTTTTCTGAAGTAGTCAAATATTAAAAGATATCTTCAAAGGACCTTGAAGAACATGACAGAGGTCTATTGGGATGAAGAATGGAGACCGTCAGGGGCTGTTCTGTCTCTGGGGAGAGAGGGAGTCATGGTGGGCACCTGAAAGCCCAGAGAGGTGGGGTGACAGTGGTGACAGCACTGTTCCTGAATACCGACTGGCACTCTGGCCCAGTTCCCAAGTGACTTGGTTGTGAGGGAAGGGAAGTTAAAAGCAAGAAGTATATGGCAATGGTTCTAGTTAGAAAGATTTGAACTTAGGTCCAGAATCTACATACTATTAATTGTAAGACTTGGAGAGAATTATTTAGCCTTACTGAAACCTTAATTTCCCTATCTGTAGGAAGGTAAAAATTACGTGGGCTAAGGTATAAAAATGCTTTGCCAAGTGCTGACTCAGAGCACTCAACAGGCAGCAGGAAAATCCAAACAATGGAAAACTGAAAGGACTTTGACATTCTGGCAAACGTTGGAAGTGCAAGATGGTGGGGTGGGGGGCTGGAAGGGACAAGAAGAAGTGTCTCCACTTCAGTGGTGAGAGCAGCACTGTTCTGCTGCATCTGGGTCTCAGGAGGGTAGACCCTGCAGTGAGCACACGTGGCACAGAGCGCCGGTAAGAGTGGCACAGCAGACGCTAGACGCAGCAGGGACAAGTGGGAATCTACCTGAAAACCATCAGCAGTCAGCAGCTCCAGGAGAGCAGAAGGGGAAGCCCAATGGTGCTTCCACACAAGAACAGAGAGTCTTTGTTTGTGAGTGTACATTTGACACTCCCCTGCACACCGTGAGAACTATTACTAGATGAATTCTAGACATAAAATGGTAGTGAATCCAGCTTTACTGTGGCTCATGAAATCAAACAACTTGTTTACTATCTGCACTTTCTAGAAAAATCTATGTTGTGATACGTTACACCCTCATGTGACACTTTGTACCCCATCCTAAAGAAGTTCATGACCAGTAGAGAAAACACATGGATACATAAATGACTGTGAAGCTGAAGCGACAAAGCCTTTGAATGACACACAAAGAAGGTAAAGGTCTGGGACAAAGCAGGGAGGGGCTCCTGTGATGCTGTGTGGGATGAGGGGTGTGGAAGAGGCATTACAAAGGGTTTGAATTGGCATATGAGACAGTTCATCCGGAGGGCAGGGAGCCAGGGGGAACAGCACATGAAAGGCACAGCACTTAAAACTTCATGGGCTGGGAAAGGATGGTGGGTGGCTAGAACCCAGGGTGCATCTTGAGAAATGGCAGAGTATGTAGACTACAAAGTGACAGTGCAATACCCACAAGCTTGGCTTTTTACCCTGAGATTATATTGTACCGCTTTGTGAATTTAGGAACGTTTTAAAATCTGCAACCCTTAATTTCCTCATCTGGAAAATGAGGACAAAGATAGTTGTGCTTAAGTGTTGCTGTAGATATCAAGAAACGTATAAAATAGTTACACCAGAACCTGTCATGACAGATGCTCAGCAAACATCAGATCTTTCTTCTAATGCTTTGTTCTGAATGTGGGCAGAGCCTAGATCCTAAAGGAATTTATACATCATGCAAAGGCATTTGGAGTCTGTAATATAGGCCCAAACCTACCTGGAGCGAGGTGGGTGGGGTCTTGGTGTGTGCCACAACTTTTGGGGGCAAAACACGATTGCAAGAGGGAATTTAGCTAATGAATGCAATCAGTGTAAACTGGTTTCTTATACCCTCAATGAATCCCCAACAATAAAAAAAAAATTCTACCTGGAAGTTTGAAGCACTTGTACTTTAGCAACAGCTAAGCTATGTTGACCGAAGGAAAAGGGACAAAGTCCAAACACATTATGAAGGGAGAAAAGGCAACACCCTTAGGGAAGGATGCAGGGTGAAGGGAAGATGGCACCATTCTATGAATCGTGCCACCTGGAGTCATGAAGCCTGGTGGCTCTGGAAGACAGGATTATACTCAAATTTGGAAGGCAGGGGGAATAGTGATCCTTTAACTGGAATAGAAAATGTGTTTGTAGGGGGTTGCAGGGGTGGGACATGTAGATATAGGATGTGAGTTAACTTTGGGGAATACTGAGTGAAATGAAACAGCATGTAGAAAAGAACCCCATGTTTTGTAAGTACGTGTATCTGGAGTCACAGTCATAAATTTTGTAGGTTAATGAGCCAAGAACTAATGGACAGATCCCTGAATTGCGCTGATGTGACAGGGACAGGTGGTGGGAGGGAAGCGAGTGAGTGGGGAGGAGAAGCTGGAGACAAAAGATGGCAACGAACTAAGACATTTTAGGAATGTTGAATTAGTGAATAGTGTCAAATGCAAATGAGAAGAGAAATGGAAAATAAAGATGCAGTGACCTTTGGGTGTATCTAGGTGGAGGTTATTCGTGGTGTGATAGAAGCAGGAAGGGCCTGGATGCTGTGATCAATAAGCTGGCCCTGGGGGCCGGTACGGTGGCTCACACCTGTAATCCCAGCACTCTGGGAGGCCGAGACGGGTGGATTGCTTGAGCTCAGGGATTCGAGACCAGCCTGAATGAGAGTGAGATCCTATCTCTATTAAAAATACAAAACTAGCTGGTTGTGGCAGCTGCCTGTAGTCCCAGCTACTCAGGAGGCTGAGGCAAGAGGATTGGCCACTTGAGACCAAGAGTTGAGCTTGCTGGGAGCTGCGATGACTAGGACTGGGTGACAGAGGGAGATGCTGTCTCAAAACAACCAAAACTAACTCTATGTAAGAGAATACTCCCAATAAAATAGTGTGAGGTCTCATGTATGTCTAACATGGAGGATCAATGGGCCCACTCTCAGCTCCTGTGAGGTAATGAAGAAGCTGAGGACAAAGGAAGCTCAGCACTGCTCAGCAATTTGAGGTGGTTTTCAAACTCATCTCGGTCCTCACTGCCACCCAGTAACTGACGTTAGTCTTATTCATCGTTTCCGTCTCCCTGTCCCCTGATGGCCATTCCACATCTTCCCCAATTTCCTAAAACCTTGGACCTTGCCTCTTGCTCTCTCGGTCTCAATAGATGTCTTTGCCTCACACTTCACAAGGAAGATAGAAAATGTCAGCTAAGAATCCGTTGTCCTTTGCCTGGGCGTGGGGAGTGTCGGAAATGAGCAAATTCCATCCATGAGCCGATAAGCAGCTTCTTCGAGGCAGACACAAATTTCAGTTAAGCCCCAACAGGAGACAGAGTTCGTTATCCAGAGTATGGTAATAAGCACAGAGAAAAAAGGCTGTAGGATGCAGAAGACAGAATGAACAGAATTGTGAGGGCGCTCAGTCTGGAGAAAACGGATCTCAAGGTTGATAACCAGAGAATGTGAGGAAGAAACTGGAAGGGAGACGTTTCTTCCTGGGCTTGGACAATGAAGTCACAGGGAAATGCACACGCTTCCACCAAAGAACAAAGATCTAGCTGGGAGGTAGAGGTAGATACATGAAGGCTGGGAGTTGGGGTGAGCGGAGAAAAAAGGAAACGGAGAAGGAAGCCTTTTCTGACCCCCTAACCATAGCAAATGTTCACATATAACTTCAAACACAAAGACAGTCTTTTCAGGAAGAAGTGAGTCTTTAAACAGGAAAAAATGCCTATATTAAAAAGGTATACCATTTACTACTTGAATGCAAGAAAGAGGCGTGGAGGATACATAACATACTAAGTGAAAAAGGTAGCAAAACAGATTGTGTGTGTGTGTGTGTGTCTGAAAAGACATGGTGACTCCCCAAATGCTAAAAGACGCTCTTTACAAGTGGCGCTTCTGCAGCTCATCCTATACGTCGAACTATGTTCAGCAAGGCCTGAGACCTATGTGCTCCTGGGACCTCCTCTAAAAGAAAACAGTAGAGCTTTATGGATATGCATTAGTTATAAAAGTAAATGCAAGTACTTTGTTAGGGAGCCCAAGCTCCATTATTTCTATAGTAAACGTCTCTGCAGGGTTTTTGTAGTTTTCTCTATTTACCCAACATACATCGTCTACAATGAGCACGAATTACTTTGGAAAGAAGAACTGAAGTTATTTTTAAACGAAACTATAAATTAGTTAATCCTTTTATGTCCGCCGTGCTGCCAATCTACTCATAGATTTTTTTTGTCGTCATCGTTAAAGATGGTTTCTAATCCGGAGGACTCCCGCGTTTGAGTGCCTGTTGTTATGTATGATGCGTTTGTAGAAAGTTGTTCACAAAATTCCTAGCTTGAACTTACCCTTGGATTTTATTTGCTTACATGAAGCACCATAGACAAATATCCTAAAACAAGAGGAAATTCAAACAGTTCCTCTAATCAGTATACCTTGTGTTTTTCTTCAAACAAAAACAACAACTGCACAAATCCATGGAGATCAGTGGGCTGACTTTAGTAACCCAGTTTAAATGGGTTTAGTGAACTGGGTTACTTCCTCTCCCCAAAAGAGTTGTCTCTGTATTAAATATTCTTTCTAATAGCATGATCGCCTCCTCACTTTTTCGCAGTCATAGCCGCCTGAACACTAAACTGGAAAGTGCCTTCAGCTGAAGAATTTCTTCAGTAACAGGAAGTGCCCGTGCATGAGAAGTTCTATACTGCTTCACTTTGGCCTCTCAGGCGACCAGGAAGTAAGTGACTAACTGTAAATGATTTGGGGACAGTCCCCATAAATTCTTCCTGGTGAATAAACTGTCCAGAGGCACACTGAGATGAAGGTGAAACCCTGAAAGGTGTTTTCTTACCTTTGGAGAACATGGATTTCTGGGAGGTGGCACAGCCTCTGGGGGGACCCGTTTTGGATCAGGAGAAGCACTTCTCTCAATCAGATCCCGGATTTTCTTGTCCAGCTCCATGCTTTCACATCTGCCCAGGAGGACATGGGAAAGTCACATTTTACAAAGGTAATTAAACATTGTTCAGGATGCTGTGAATTTATGAATGACAGGGAGGTGTTATTTGTGTATGATACCCTTCTGGAATCTCCTGAACTCTAACCCCATTTTGTTTTCATCAGTCCATGCCATAAGGTCACTTCCAAAGAGCATTTTAGAGTTCAATTTTTCCTTACTTGCACACTCATACAAAGTGGTAATGAAAGACACAGACAAGTTTTGAGATTGTCATAGTATGACAACAATGACAAGCATTGAACACCCACAGTGAGCCAGGTATTTTGATACAACTTCTTTCTTTTATTTTTTTGAGATAGGCTCTCATTTCGGCACCTCGGTAAGTGCTGTAATGTCACAGCTCATAGCAACCTACAGCTCTTGGGCTCAAGAGATCTCCTTGCCTCAGCCTCTCAAGTAGCTGGGACTACAGGCACCCAGTACAGTTTCTTATTCAATGGGCATAACAACCCAATTAAAGCAGTCACTGTTCCCTGCATTTTACAGATAAACAAAGTTGAGTGGGGAGTTAACTAACTTACTAACTTAGATGAAGTCAAACCATGAAACACTGGCAGGCTGAGATCGAACTTAGATCTATAGAATGCTAGAGCTTGTCTTAACCATTTTTGTTGTGTATCATCAATTAATCGGAGTACAAATCCCTAAACAACTTGCTGCCAAATGGATATATTCGATTATGGTCAAAAAGTATCTGGAAGCTACTAGAGGTGAGTCTAGTCCAACGGCTTCATTTAACTAAGAACCGGAGCGATCTTCTCATAGTCACAGTCACTGATAGCACTGAGATTTAAAACAGACCTTCTCCCAAAGCAGATGTTTCTTTCCCTTTACCATGTTGGCATGATGGAGAAATTTTCTCATTAAAAATGCAGCTCACCAGAAAAATGCATTAATTGTATAATTGCTTTGGAATGCTTTTTTGTCTACCTCATCTTATCTCATCCCCTAAAAACAACTCCTTGGACTGGGGAAGGAATTCTTGCAGGACAACTCCTCAAAGCTGTCTCCAAAAAAAAAAAAAATAAATATGTAGATGAATAGCCAGATCATAAGTCTGCCCGATCTTCCCCTTCTTTGAGAGTGGCTCCCGGGGTTAGGCTTTGATGGTCATGTTTGCTGATATGACTTGACCTTGCTTCCTTGGTTATAACTGATTGAAACAAGAACAAACCACTGATTCATCTTGGCCAGTGAGTTTCTCTTCTGTGTGCAGAATGAGCTGAAAATGAAGCAGATGGGTAGAGAAGTCCAGAACAGAGAGATGGAGAGAATCTTGATAATTTTTCTAGTTCAGAATCAGCATTTAAGGTCTAGCTGCCTTCCTACCCTTGGATTCTATAAACTACTCCATGTCTTTATAATGAATTATCTCTAACTTTTTCTTTCAAGCTAGCTTTGCTTGCGTTCTGTTATCCATAATAAAAAAATCCCTAAACACGCACCTTGATCTTCATTATTTATCTTTGTTTATTTAGGCTGTGAAATGTCCCACATATGATCCATTTTAAGAGATAAGCTGCTGAGTCTGCAGTAAATCCTTCATGGCCTCTAAATTTGTACATGCATAGATTGAGTTGGGATATATCTTCAAGGTTTCTGATAGCCCTGACAGTCACAACATTTCTTTAATAACTACCCTAAATCTTTCGGATGAATTAGATTCCCAAAGAACAATGAAATGGACTAGATGGAATGTTCAGCTCCTGAGGTAGCTTTCTGATCTATTCCGAGCCTGACTGGTCTGCCAAGAGGGCACAGTACTTCTGACATTACATCCCTCTGTGACAAACATGCTGCTGAGGCATTGCAGACCTCAGACAGGATCCTTGTGAGATGATCCACTCTGATCTCCAAGCCCCCAGATGCTGTGGGGTGCTTGCTTTCTGATCCTCATTTTGTGCTCACTTCCTCCCTGCTTGTTTTCCTTCCAGACATGACTGCCCATCACACTTGATCAAACGTGCCAAGGGTAGTTCCCACTCTAGGCTTTGGCATTGTTCTTGCCTTTGTGTGACTTCCTCTCTCCCTTCATTCAGGCCCTAGCTCTCATGTCACCTTACTAAGAAAGCCTCTGCTGGCTGTCCTAACTGAACTGGCTCTCTCAGCACCATCATTATTGCCCCTTAATTATGTTTTGCTTTCTTCTTTGAACTTTTTATCATTTTGATTTCTGGTTTATATATTCTTGTCCTCCTTCACTCACAGGTATGTCCTGCATATGTCTTGTGAAAGAAGGACCTTTGTCTATCTTGATTCTCTGCTGTCTCCTAGCACTGCAGTTGCCAATTCCTGAGCCATGGAGCAGTACCCTGTTCTGTGGCCTGTTAGGAATCAGGCCACATGGCAGGAGGTGAACTGTGGGTGAGGGAAGGAAGCTTTATCTGTATTTACAGCCACTCCCCATTGCTCACATCACCCCCTGAGCTCCATCTCCCCCAGATCAGCAGTGGTCTGAGATTCTTGCAGGAGTGCGAACCCTACTGTAAATTGCACCTGCAAGGATCTAGTTCTGGGTTCCCTCTGATTCAGCACTATGGTGAGTTATACAATTATTTCATTATACATTACAGTGTAATAATAATGGAAGTAAAGTGCACAGTAAATGTCATGGGTTTGAATCATCATGAACCCATTCCCCTCTCCACCCAAGTCCATGAAAAACTGTCATCCATCAGTCTGGTCCCTGGTATCAAAACCATTGGGGGCCATCATCCTAGCACGTACATGGTAGGACCTCAAGAAGTACTCGTTACCGAGTGAATGTGGCTCCATGATGAGATTTAACTCACAACATCTAACCATTAATTCAAATCTAACCATTAAATTAGATACTTATCTAAAATGTGCGCAAATAACCTCAAACTCATAGGACTGATAAAAATTGAAATGCAAATCATTAGGCAACGAAACACTAACAGCAACTTCCGAATGGACACTTGAGCTCAGCAGTTACTGCCTTCACGGCTGCCTTATTTGTGTTCTTCAAAATTCAACAATGATTAATTGAGTATCCACTGTTTGAAGGCAATGACTTTTCACAGAAATAATCACATGCAGAGATTCTCAAACTGTTTCAGCTTTCGTAGTGGGCATGTTTAGAGGCCAACAGTTACCCTTCCCTTTTCACTTGGACAGGTGGGTGAAGGTTTGGCCTCAGAGCTCCGCCCTCACCTGTTTTGCAGACATCGTTCTGCCCATGTCCATCAGGACCACAACCACAGGGTTGCCCTTGTGGGGATGGTGGGTGTCTGGACTTTGTGCAGACCTAGGCTCAGGGTGCTGACCTCAGCATCATTGCCTTTGGCCACTCTAGGAAGAGGAAAAATGACAGGAAAGAGAAGAGACCCACTGGGTGGTGCCAGGACATGGTGAGCTTTGGTCACATCTATGGAGAGTGGGTCTCAGTGATGACCACTGTGGCAGGTGGAAGGCTTGAGCGCCCAGGAACCCAGCTGGGAATTGGAGGGACACAAGACAGAGCTCCAAGGTTTGCACCGCAAGTAGGATTTGTACTCATTTCCTTTCTCGTTGCCAGTATTTTTCCATTGCCACTGTCACTCTAATGAGTGTGCCTCAGACTTACATACAAGAGGCACTGTGATGCAGTAAGAAGTAAATAGGCTTTAAAGGTGAACGTGACAGTGGAACCTGGGGTAAGTCTCTTAGCTGCTGTGAACCCTGTTAGTCTGGTGTGTAAAAAGAAAACAATGTAGGATTAGTGATATCATGAGCACAACGCTTAGCAGAGTCCTGGGTAATTAGATGCTCTGTTATCATTAGTCATCAAACATTCTAGCCAACAAGTTTGGAAAGTGGGAGCCATGAAATTAATATGTTATTTCAGAAAAAAAATTTAAAATGTAAAAATTTCCATTTGTTCAAAGATAATCAAAACGTTTAGTCATCCCTTAAATAAAAAACAACTATGACACCTATTTGAGTTCTGGAACATCTTTACCAAATCTTTTGGATTATCCTTTAATTAATGTAAGAATTTAGCATGTGAAAATATTTTTACCATCCTATTTTTAACTAGTTTAAATTCATTATGCTTCATGAATTTGACTTTGCTCTAGATTTATTTTACAAAAGGAAGTATTTATCAAGGTTTATTTTTCCCTAAAAAGTTCTGACAACTGAGAAGTAGAATTAATTAAAGTTTATAAAACTACTTTTTTTCTTCAAATCACTTAATAATTGCATCCAACATAATTATACTCTTAAAAATAACACTAAGACCCGAGGTTGGCAGCAGAATAGAAAGGAAAAACACACTACTAAACTAAATGCAAACAGAAAAAGTTCTATATAATCCTTGCATTAGTTCTACTGGGTACGTATTGTCTCCACCTTGGCATCTGTTCTCTGAATCTGCTCAGGTGATTGAGCATTATGACTCTGGTGGTCTATGCACCAGTCCTAGCTAGCCCTTACTCATCTTTATTTTTCAGCTAGGAAACTTAAGAGTCAGTGGGGTTAAAGTACCTTCTTTAAAGTTACTTGACTGATGATGGGTAGGGTAAAGGTACATGCTGAAGCACACAGCCTTTCACTCTACCATTGGGCTTATTGAGATGCTAGGAATTGTTAGTACAGCTGAACCATGGAGGGCTGTGTCACTTCCAAACAATCTGTTTTAGATTCTCCATTTTGACAGGCATTTCTTCTTCAGATTTAGAGAAAACAACCTACTGGTGCCTCCAACTTAAATGTAGGTGGCTTGTGTACCAGAATGTTCATTGCAGCCCAATTCATAATTGCTAAGTCATGGAAGAAACCCAAGTGCCCATTGATCCACGAATGGATTAATAAATTGTGGTACATGTATACCATGGAATATTATGCAG
>CAUYON010080221.1:0-24810 GCA_963573935.1 Arctocebus calabarensis | reverse complement strand
CTAAGATGCACCGTAGGTGTGATCCCACTAATTGCCCTCCCTCCACTCATACTCCCCCCACCCCCTCCCCTTCCTTTCCCCAATCCCTGTATTCCTGTGCTATAATTGGGTTTTAGCCTTCATATGAAAGCTATAAATTAGCTTCATATTAGGGCTGAGTACATTGGATACTTAGCCTCCCCTCCTGTTACTCTTGAGTTCAACTTTTATTCCATGGTGGTCCAAGAAGATACAGGAATAATTTCTATTCTCTTAAATAGGCTGATGTTAGACTTGTTTCCAAAGATATAATTAATTTTGGATGATGGTCCATGGACTGACGAGAAGAAAGTTTATTCAGTTTTATTGGAATGGAATGTTCTGTAGGGGTCTGTTAAGTCCATTTGTTCTAGGGTGCGGTTTAAGTCTAATATTTCTTTGTTGAGGTTCTTCTTAGAGGATCTATCTGTCAAAGGGGTATTAAAAGCTCCAACTATCACATTGCAGGAAGATATCAAGTTGTTCATCTCCATTAGCATTTGCTTTATAAATTGAGGAGCATTCTAGTAAGGTGCATAAATGTTGATTATAGAAATCTTTTCATGTTGGGTGTTTACTGTGACAAATATGTAGTTATCATCCTTATCTTTCTCTATCTTTGTTGGTTTAAAGCCAATTATATCTGCAAATAAAATTGCAACCCCTGATTTTTTTTCTGATATCCATTTGCCTATATTACAAATGCCCATCCTTTCACTCTGAGTCTAATTTTGTCCTTTAGGGTAAAATGAGATTCTTGTATTCACAGATATCTGGTGTGAGTTTATGTATCCAGTGAGCCAACTTGTGCCTCTTTAGAGGACAATTTAAACTATTAAAATTAATTGAGAGAATTGATAAGACTGATAAAAATGACATGTTACTGGCACAAAAACAGAGGTAGATTTATGGAAAAGAATAGAGAACCAAGAGATGAACCAAGCTACTTATCGTCATTTGAACTTTGATAAGCCTATTAAAAACATTCAGTGGGGAAAGACTCCCTATTTAACAAATGGAGCTGGAAAAATTTGTTGGTGACCCATAGAAAACAGTCCAGAAGACTGGGCCCCTGCCTTTCACCATTAACAAAAATTGACTCTCACTGGATAAAAGATTTAAACTTAAGACATGAAACTATAAAAATACTAGAAGAGACTGCAGGGAAAACACCTGAAGAAATTGGTCAGGGAGAATATTTTATGAGGAGGACCTCCCCTGGGCAATTGAAGCAACACCAAAAATATATTACTGGGATCTGATCAAACTAAATAGCTTTTGCACAGCCAAGAGCACAGTAAGTAAAGCAAACAGATAACCTTCAGAATGGGAGGAGAATTTTGCAGGATATGCTTCCGATAAACGTCTGATTGCTAGAATTTACAAAGAACTCAACTCATCCAAAAGAAAAGAAGAAAATACCCCATTTCTACCTTTTATAAGAAACTTCAAGAGAAACTACTCTGATGAAGCCTACAAACACAGGAAAAAATACTCATCTTTAATCATCAGAGAAATGCATGTCAAAAACCACTTTAAGATATCATTTAACAGCTCAGCACCTGTGGCTCAACGGGCTAAGGTGCTAGCCACATACACTTGAGCTGGTGGGTTCGAATCCAGCCCGGGCCTGCCAAACAACAATGACGGCTGCAACCAAAAAATGACTGGGCGTTGTGGCGGGTGCACGTAGTCCCAGATACTTGGGAGGCAGAGGCAACAGTCTCGCTTGAGCACAGGAATTGGAGGCTGCTGTGAGCTGTGATGCCACAGCACTCTATCCAGGGTGACAGCTTGAGGCTCTGTCTCAAAAAACAAACAAAAAAAGATATCATTTAACTTCAGGAAGATTAGCCCACATCATAAAAGTCCCCAAACTACAGATGTTGGATGTTGCCATGGATGCAGACAGAAGGAACACTTGTACACTGCTGGTGGGAATGCAAGCTAATATGACCTTTTTAGAAAGAAGTTTGGAGAATACTCAAGGAACTAAAAGTAGACTTACCATTTGATCCTGCAATTCCTCTACTAGGTATATACCCAGAGTATCAAAAATTATTTTACAAGAAAGACATTTGCATCAGAATGTTTATTATAGCCCAATTCATAATTGCCAAGACATAGAAACAGCCCAAGTGCCTATTGACCCATGAATGGATTAGCAAATTGTGGTATATGTACTCCATGGAATACTATGCAGCCATAAAAAAGATGGAGACTTCACATCTTTTATGTTTACTAGGATGGAGCTGGAACATATTCTTTTTAGTAAAGTATCTTAAGACTGGGGGGGGGAAGTATCCTACGTACTCAATACTACTATGAATTCAACATATAATCTCCTACACATTTATATGAATGATAAAACATAACTATAGTCCAGAAAGGAGAAGGGAAGAGTATAGAGAAGGGAGTTGGGGGGAGGTATTTGGGGGGACCACACCTAATGTGCATGATAAAATGATACATTTAAAAACTATTAAGAAATGAGTATAATTGTGATAGATATTTTATAACTTCAATGTAAGCATTTCACATTGTGTATCAAATCAGTACACTAAACCCCATAAATGCATCAATGTATACAGTTATGATTTAAGAAAAACAAAAAATATATAAAATACATATCCTGATAAAGTCAACTTGCTGTGAAACCTCAGATGTACATTTTTAACTGGCTGATAGTTGATGGCTATGACACAGGTTTACAAAATACCAAACCACATACTGAGCAGTTTGTGTCAAAATTATGGTTATGCATGGCATAGCAATGTTCTTTTGGCAAATTTTAGCATATACAAAGATGGTCACATAAGATTCTAATGGAGATATCTTACAGAGATCTGTGAATTTTTATCTTTTGTACTATATTTTACAGTACCTTTTCTATTTTTAGATACATAAGTAGTATCATGTCACAATTGCCCATAGTGTTTACTTCAGTAAAATTCTGGATAGGTTTTTAAACTAGAAGCAATAATTTACAGTTTTGGTATGTAGTAGGCTATACTTTTCAAGTTTGTGTAAATATATACAATCTATGATGTTCACCCAAGTACAAAATTGCCTATCAACACATTTCTGAGATGGCATCTCTGTTGTTAAGCAACATATTACTATATACGTTACTAACAGAAAGAAATCAAGTGGTTAATTTTGATGGTTAATTTAATGGTTAATTTAATCAAATGGTTAATTTGGAAACTGCTGGTTTAAAGTCTTCAATCAGGCTTTATTATACATCCATCAAGTTCTTTAATAAATGATATTCAAATGGACTAGAACATGGAGGTGTAGGAGAATTAGAGGAGGTTGTATAATTTAAATAATTTTTCATTTTTACCTGTAAAACTCTTATTATTAACTATTTATTGACTGACAATTTTAAGGAACTTGTGTTTTGTTAGAGCTGTATTTGGGAAATATAATGTTTGACTTCATAAGGATGATATATTAATTTGAATATTTGATATTTTTCCATTTATTAAATTAGATTCATATTATTAGTAACTTATAACAGGGCATGTTTTCTATAAATATCACTGCTTGGTAGAAAATATTAAATTGCAAAAGCAGAAAACTATTGTATGTTTTTTTAAATTATGCAACCAAAATTTAAAACTCTAGGACCCAGAAAGAAAAACTCAAAGTAGGATAACACCCTTTAAAAAAGTAAAATATTGGCTCGGCGCCTGTGGCTCAGCAGGCTAAGGTGCCAGCCACGTACACTTAAGCTGGCGGGTTCGAATCCAGCCCGGGCCCGCCAAACAACAATGACGGCTGCGACCAAAAAATGGCCGGGTGTTGTGGCGGGCGCCTGTAGTCCCAGCTACTTGGGAGGCAGAGGCAAGAGACTTGCTTGAGCCCAGGAACTGGAGGTTGCTGTGAGCTGTGATGCCACAGTTCTCTATCCAGGGTGAGAGCTTGAGGCTCTGTCTCAAAAAAAAAAAAAAAAAAAGTAAAATATGCATTCAATATAAATAATCTCCAAGCTCAATTTATAGCAGGGTTAGACAACCTCCCATCATAACAAACTATTTTTGAAGTTACTATTTCCCTACAAGCTGTTTCAAATTCATCTTTTTTTCTCTCACTATTCATTTTTTCATGCATGCTTTTGGACATCTCTTGTGCTCTTGGCATTCTTCAAAGTGTCAGGAAAAGGGGAATGTAGTTAATTAATGACAGGAAAAGGATCACTAAACCAAAAGAAAGTTCAAAAAAAATTTCAAATCAAAACACAAAGAGAAAAAGAGAGCACTGGAAATTGATCTATCATATGGAATAATTTTAAATGTATTTGAAGTTTTGGGGAAAAAAGAGCTATATAGTGTAGACACATATTTGAGAAATAATAGCTGAATGAATATTTGAATATATAAGTTTTCTATTAAAATGATAAGATTGTGAGTAATTTAAAGGGAGTTGAGCAGAAATTGTATACAAAGTTACTTTGATATGTCTCATCTTGCCCTCAGTTTTGAAATCTGTAATGTTGAAATGTCATACAAATCTTTTTATATCACACTGATTTTAAGTATTTTCTTTTTTCATTATTGTAACATCAGCAAGCATTTCATGACACAGATTTCATTCTTCATCTTAGGTAGAAGGAATGGAAGCCCCAGTTGGATATGCAATCTCTCCAAATTAGAAAAGATATAGTACATACTATACTTACGTCCTGGACTGGTCCAGACAGGTGGACTTTCTTTTTAACTTTTCAAGGAATTGAATTCTTTCTCAATTATTCTTTTTTCATTTATTACTTAGAAAAAATATTTTGTCTTTCTTTCTTAGTTGTGCTTTTGTATTTGTATGTTCTTTAGGCTTTTTTTTATTATGTTTTATTTCTTTGCAAATAATTTTGTTATTTTAGATGATAAGAATGTCCACAAAAACGTAATCATAAATGTTTCAGATACGACATTGAAAATGCTGAGCACTGGTACTGCACTCTTTATCTATTTTCCCCAATATTACTTAATTTTAATGAATGCAAATATGCCTATAATTTTAAAAGATAGCACTTGTTAGTGGTAGCAAAGTCTTAAAAAAAAATCTTAGTGCAGCAGGGTAATAGTGTTATATATAGCCATTTATCTTTCTAGGCCTAATGATGACCCAAGTTAGAAAATAAGAAAATTTATCCATAAAATCAGCAGTCACCAGAATACCTAGTCTGATTCATGTCACAACTTACAAGGTCTTCAGAAAAAATGAAATTCAAATTGTCAACTAGCCCAAATTAAAAGCATTGATGAATATAACTAATTTTACAAAGAATGGAAAGCTCGCTAATTGAAATAAAAATGAAAAGTCTGAACCTTTGGTAAATAAGCCCATAGGTGTATTTCTTCATTTTAGTTCAATCAATTTCAAGGATAATTTTGGCCTAAGATGATTATCACTTGTGTGTTCGTGCTTGGTTATTTATGAGATAATTAGGTTCAGCTTTGATCATGTAAAGCAATAAATGCCTCCCTGAGCTCTAATCAAAATTTTGCTTTCTGCATTTCAGCCTAGCAGCTTGAACAATTTCTTTATTTCTATTTTAGCATTTACTTTAATGACTTTCTCAGCTCAGGTGCTTCTAAGTTTTAAAATTTTAAATTATTTCCAGAGGAATAAAACAGGAATGACTGTCAAAGGATGTGAAGATGATTTGAAAACACCATATTTTAGAGTTTATCTTTCAGTCCACCACCTGAAAACACGTCCTGTATCAAAATCAATGACATCTAATCCATTAATTCTCCTCTCATAGTCTGACCTGAATTCATCCCACCATTTTCTGTCCTCATAGATCACACTTTTTAAGAAATTTCTTTAAATTGCAAAAGATATAGTGCAAACTATTCTTTCAGCTTATAACATTTTGATCTAGTGTAGGAAGTCAGGATCAGTTAAAAATGAGTATGAAATACAATAATTATAAGAAGTTTTTAAGGCTAAAAATCACTTTCTCATGTATTTAATGAGTATTTTGGGGGCACTGTCTATACCTGCCTTCAGAAACACAGATACGTATATGAACTCTCATGAGGTTTTTGGCACAGCAGTTTTTGTATGCTGTGAAAAAGATCAAAGAGAAACAATAAATGATGATACAGAAAAAGGGGAAATGCTGTAGCTTTAGTAGACCCAAGGGAATGGGACTAGGGCACAAGTGCAGTGTAAGGACTGGCCTTTTCAAGGTACTGACCATTCTTAACACAATGATTAAGTGAGTGGGGTGAAGGCTATAGTAACCAGTCTGATGTAGGCATTCCAAACTGTATATAAAATCAGCACATTGTACCCCATAAATGTATTAATGCACACAGGATTTAATAGAAAAAATTGTTAAGAGAAAAAACAAGAGACAAAGTACTGAGCATTAACTACCTGGAGAGGAAATGTGGGCAGATATGTGAAAATTGGCCCAGGTGAATGAAGAAAAGTGGTAGAAAATTGGGGTTTTCAGTGGATTGATTTTATTATTCTTAGTGAATGAATAAGAAGAAAAAATTAGAATAAGGGTAAGGAAGGATATATTGGAGGCTTCAACAGAGACAAAAATATCAGGTACAATGAGGTAGAAGAGTGAAAGTCAATGACCAGGAAAATATGGAGAGGCTGCCTTGACATAGTATGGACCTACGAGGTTTATAGTCAAGAATATAAAATTTAAAAAGAAAATGTCAGCACGGAAGTGTGTTTTTCTCCAATCCTATTTAGTTTATTAGGTAGGTCTTGATTTTGTCTTTCTCTACTTTTGATGTTCTCAGAGAAGGTAATACAAACAAGGGGCAGTTGAAAAATCAGTTACCTACACCACTTAATTGTTATCTGGAAATCAAAAGATAGAATTATTCAGTTATGTAGACTTGAGTGTCCTAAATTTCTAAGGTCCTATGTCATTTCTACAGCCCTAAAATAAACTTAAATTTTAAAATATTGCTGATCATATATCTCCGGAGGCTTGAGAGTGAACTGTTTTCGGCCAGTTGAAAAGATCATAGGAGGAGAGAGGAGAGACGATGCCATAGGCAGCCAGACCTTCTCCAAGGTAGTACCCGGGTCAATTTATCATTTCAGTCACAGCGCAGCCATTAAAACAATAGTGCTGGGAAGAGTGAAATAGCAGCACTTTCTCTACTGCTGAAAAATGCCAACAACCAAGTTACTGGTGATACTTTAAAGGTAGGGACAAAGAGAAGAGAGAGCCAGACAAGATAACCATACTTCCTATCTTGTGGAGGTGATTGCTTGTTGAAAAAGAAAAAATAAAATAAAAATTAGCCCCATGAAAGAAGGGAACTAGAGAGCCCTTCATTCCTGTGTGATCTTTCCAACCTGAGGCAACCTGCCCCATGGTCAACATGACTCAGTAGGTCTCGTATAAACTTCCAACCGAATATTACCTCCCGCCTCTAAATGCCTGTACTTGTTATGCCATCTGAACACTTCCCATTCCCTCAGGTCTGTTCATGTAACAAGAAGGATTCAATTCTTATTTTGCTTGACACCCTAGATCTCTGTAGGAAGAAAAGTTTGCGGTACAGGATCTATATCCTTCAGACTTCTTGCTAGATTTGGCTTCTCTAGTTTTCTTTAATGGTCATCTTTTGATCTACCCTGTCTTTTTGTTTTGTTTTGTTTTGTTTTGTTTTCATCCTTTCTTTGATGCTAGAATTGCAGAGTGATCCTACTTTGTCAAACTCTAAGACTCAGGACTTAAACTCAGTATCAGTGGAGGCTGATATTCCTATGGTGTTTCTCAACTGTCTTGGAAACAGAGTGTAGACACTGTATTGCCACAGGTTGAAACTAAGAACATTAGTCAACCCATTCAATGGGTAAACAAATTCTGTGACTTCATTCTTCAACCATCTCTACTAGCTTTTTCATCCTCTCTGTTTCCCATATTCATTCTGAAATTTACATTACTTCTAACTGAAGCACCACAATTCCTCATAAACTACAAACATTTTTACATTATGTATAGGGAAAAGGCCTAAATTACGAAGTAACAGAACATTTTACAAATATTATGATCCACCTTTTTAGATGTATCATCCTTCAATTCTTCTCGAGGACTTAAAAGTTTCAGCATCACCAAACCCCTTCATTGACATAAATTATATTTCTAATATCCATAAACCTCCTTTTATTTCCCTGTGTTATTCATACTTTCACTTTCAGTTTCAAAAGCCCAGCTTTATCCTTCAAATGCCACATTCTTCACTGAATCCATTCTATTCTCCCCAAAGCAAAACTAACTTGCCCCTTCTCTATTTACCCACAGTGCTTTGTTCCTCTGTTACAATGATAATCCTTCTGTCCCTTGAGACCAACCATATCATAAGTAAATAAATTAATAAAAATCTTATTCTGCAGGAAGAGATAAAATGACATATAACAAATGCTTTTTACTGTTTATAGAATTGACTTATGTTCAGCCAAAATTCTCTGATTCTCCCATTCAAGAATATTAGGTGAGGAACCAGAGCAGGGCTTAGCAACCAAAGTATCCCCACACTTACATTGTCATTATCTCAAGTAAAGTTATTTCTTCTTTCATTTTTTAATTGATACATGACAGTTGCACATATTAACTATAGTTGCTCCCCTGTGCTATCAAACATTAAAACTCACTCAATCCATCTAATTATATGGATTTTTGTACTCATTAAGCAACTTCTCTTTGTCCTCCCCCCACAAACTCTCCCCAGCCTCTGGTAAGCACCATTCTATTCGATATCTCTATAAGGAATTTTTGTTATAACCCCCACATATAAATAAAAAGGTGCATGATTTGTCTTTTGTTTCTAATTTGTTTCGGCATAATGATCTCAAGTTCTATCCATGTTGTTACAAATGACAAGATTTTGTTCTTTTCTACGGCTGCATCGTAACCCACTGTACATGTGCACCACATTTTTTTTTACGCTTGTCTGTTGGCAGACTCTTAGAATCCTTATCTTGGCAATTGTGGTTAATGGTGTAATAAACACGAGAGTGCACACATCCCTTGGATTTACCAATTTCTTATAACGGATGGTAGTTCAATTTGTTTTTTAGGAAACATCATAATATTTTCTGTACTTATTAAAATGCATTTCCAGCAACAAAGTACTAACATTCTCCTTTCTCTACATTCTTGCCACAATCTGATAATGTCTAACTTTTTCATAATATCAATTTAAATTAGAATGGCAGGCTGGATCTCATTGTGGCTTTGATTTGCATTTCCCTGATAATTAAATGTTCTCATATACCTCTTGCACTTTTTTATTCCTTCTTTTAAGAAACATCTACATGGTCTCAGCTCCCGGAGCTCAGAGATTAGGGTACCAGCCACATACATTGAGGCAGGTGGGTTCAAATCCAACCCAGGCCTGCTAAATGACAATGATGATGACTACAACAAAAAATAGCTGGGTGTTATGATGGGCACCCATAATCTCGGCTACATGGTAGCCTGAGGCAAGAGAATCCCTTAAGCCCAAGAGTTTGAGGTTGTTGTGAGCTGTGATGCCATAGCACACTACTGAGGGAAACATAGTGAGACTCTGTCTCAATAAAAAAAAAAAGAAAAAAAGAAAAAGAAAAAAGTAATGTGTACACAAATGAACCTAATAAATATTTACAGAATGTTTCCTGTAGTGGCTGCAGAATACACATTCTTTTCCTCAGCTCATGGATCGTTTTCATGGGTAGCCCGTATGTTGGATCACAAAAAAAAGTCAAGAGTCAAAATATTGTATTTTCTCTGACCACATGGACTAAAACTAGAAATTAATAACAAAAAATTGGAAACTATACAAACACATGGAAATTGAACAATATGCTCCCAAATGATCAATGGGCAATGAAGAGATATAAAGAAGGGATTTTAAAGTAAAGTGTCCTGTGGTGCTTACTATTTCAATAGCAAGGCCTCATGAAATGTACACATGAGTAGAATTTACATATTATATTGCTATGCCAGTTTTTGTTTATAAATCCTTAGATAAGATGGAATTAATTATTTTCAAACCTTTTTTTGGATTAGAGAATACATTCTCCAGTAAGCCTAAGCATCAAAGGGATATTAACTTCTTGATACTTTGATTATTTTTGTGATTTATCCTATTTTGAAAAAGTACATGACTAATTATTATTGTTATGGTTCCCCCAAATGGTCTGTGTGTCAAGCTATGAAAAATGATACTTCATTTCTTTCTTTCTCTACTTGATGGATATCCCAATCATCCTAATTTGATTAATTTACATTGTGTGCCTGCATTGACAAATTAAACGTACCTATAAATATATACAACTATTGTATACCCATAGTAATTAAAATAATATGTATTAAATAAAAGAATGATATCCCAATGATGTAAAATATTGAGATATGCTTCATTTTAATTATGAGGGAGAGATGAATGCTTTTCCTGTATCAGAATATTAATCCTGTTATAAAGGCTTCACTTATTCTGCTGATGCCTATAAATGATGGCCAGAGAAAGTTTTGGAAAGAACTACAAAAACAAAAAAAGTGTATTAATATATTAACAAACTGAGCCAGTGGCGGCAGTGAATTTTATCATTGGGAAAGCATTTATTTTGACCATTAATGATTTAATAGTTTTCAATTACCTTAAAAAATTCAAATTTTAGCCATGTATGGCAAGATTCTAAACTCTGAGTACAGGGGCATGTGTTTGAAAATAAAAATTGAAAGTAGCAAGTAGGAGTGAAGATATTGGCTCAGCATTATCTTTTTGATGCTGGGGAGACAATAGCTGTCAATACTGCAGCTAAAATACTGCAGTCGGAAACTAGATAAATTACCATGTCATTTTTTTCTTTTTTAATTTTAGAGATGAAGTACCCTTATTTTGTCTAGGCTGGCCTCAAACTTGTGGGATCAAGGAGTTCTCTTGCCTCAGCCTCCTGAGTAGGTAGGGCTACAAATATATGCCACCATATTTAACTTGACTTCTTACATTTTTGAAGAAAATATTTCCCAAAATTTAGACAGGGAAGAGCCAAACCAGAATTTCCTAAAATTCCATTTACTGAGTCACACTTGAGCAGATTTAAATTAGAATTTCCGTGGCATGGGGTCGGGGAGTTCTACCTTTGTCATGGATATTTCCTGGAAAGAGTCTACACTTTCCACATAAAGAAATGCTGTCCAGGTTATGTTATGTAGGGGGAGTCACCCAGGCTAAATACCTAAAAGTTGAGCAGAAAGCTGATAGGTGTAGAGCTGCTCTGAGAGAAGGGGGTGTGGAGGTCAGAGTGTCTCTTGCTCCGCCCGCTCCCCCTTCCCATGGTGCCTTCACTTGGTCCCTAAAGATCTTTAGATCATCTGTGGCATGGTACTCCCTAAAGCACTACTCCTCGTCACCATTTCTATAGTTTTTGAGCAATTGTCATATGCCTGGAATGGTTTTAGGCAATAAAGGCATAAAGTGAAAGACACAATGATTCTCCTTGTTCTTTCTCTAACTACTGTGTCCAGTGATGTTTAGTGCTATGGAGAAAACTCAAGAAAGAAAAATTGGGAATCCTGGAACTGGAAATGTGCACTCCACATAATCTAGCCTGTAAAGGGTTTGTCTTTAGAAGGCTGATATTTTCTTCACTAAATAAGAAACACCCTTATCAGCTGAAAATGGTAGACGGACAATGCTACTGAAAGGTTATAGAGAAAGAAGGGAATTTACAATAGTTATTTAGGAGAATAAGAGCGAAAACAACTGGAGCAATGTGTGTGGTCACTGGGCAGTGGCGAGACTCACTTGAGGTCAGTGAGGGAGAATTTCAGGTGCAGCCAGTTGCCAGCATTTTCCTAGACATGTTCAGCCACCAGTGCTGTAATCTCTAAATAGAGTAAGAATAGGATTTTATGAGTATTGTCATCTTGCCAGAGGAGTAAACAGTGTGAAAAGGAAAAATAAGAACTTAGAATGAAATGCGAGAGAGTAATTAAAATAAGTGTTTTGGGGGATTTGAGCTGGGAATAGTGTGTAATGTGGCTGTACATTATAACAGGGAGCAGTCTTCTCTTTTGCCTGAAATTTATAAGTACAGGTGTTCTTGATTCTTGATATTTCTTGAAATACATACATACATATATATATATATATATATATTTTTTTTTTTTAATAGAGACTCTGTTGCCCAGGCTAGAGTGCTAAGGCATCAGCCTAGCTCATAGCAACTTCAAATTCCTGGGTTCAAGCAATCCTAGTGCTTCAGTCTCCTGAGTAGCTGGGACTACAGAGATCTTCCACAACACCTGGTTAATTGTTCTATTTTTAGTAAAGATGGGGAGTTTTTATCTTGCTGGGACTGGTCTTGAACTCCTGTGTTGAAGGGATGCCCCCAAGCAGACCTTTCAAATAACAGGCATGAACCAACACACCCAGCCTTGGTATCCGTTTTTACTCATTTTATTGGAAAATAGTCACATCATATCTTCCCTAAAAGGTAGAATACCAGATCTATTGATTTTTCCCTCACAATACTCTGTGGAAATCTCAAGCAATAAAGTCACAGCATCATTATAGTTAATTATCCCTGGGCTCCCCCACCTCTCAATAACATGCTGAGATCATAAAAGTTAGGATCACTGTCTTTTGCCTCAGAAACAGAGCCTGATACATAAAAAAAGTTCGATAATAGAGAACTTGATTTTACTCATTTAGAATAATATCACTATGTTGTAAGACTTATAAGATTTTCAGTATAAGCTTAAAAATGCATGTGATGCTTAATATTGCAATTTCTTTCTGGGCTCTGTCTACAAACTACATGAAATTAATGGGCTAAAAAAATAAGACCTTACCTGGAAATGCTATTCTTTAATATATTTTCTCTAAAATCTATGTAAATCATAGAAATCATATATTTTTTTTCCTTTTTTGAGACAGAGCCTCAAGCTGTTGCCCTGGGTGGAGTGCCATGGCATCACAGCTTACTGCAACCTCCAAATTCTGGGCATAAGCAATTCTCTTGCCTCAGCCTCTCAAGCAGCTGGGACTTCCAGTGCCTGCCACAACACCCAGCTATTTTTTGGTTGTAGTTGCCTTTATTGTTTGGCAGGCCTAGCCTGGACTCAAACCAACCAGCTCTGGTGTATGTGGCTGGTACCTTAGCCGTTTGAGCCACAGGCACTAAGTCTACAAATCATTGTGGATCTCTTTACAGGATGATTTTTAAAATATTTCATGTCGGCTTGGCACCCATAATATAGTGGTTACAGCTCCGGACACATATATCAAGGTTTGAGCCCAGCTTGGGCCAGCTAAGCAACAATAACAACTGTGAGAGAAAAATATCCAGGTGTTGTGGCAGGAGCCTGTAGTCCCAGCTACTCGGGAAACTGAGTCAAGAGAATCACTTAAGCCCACGAGTTTGAGGTTGCTGTGAGCTGTGATGCCATGGCCCTCGACCCAGGGCTACATAGTGAGACTCTGTCTCGGAAAAAAAAAAAAAAGGAAGATGTCAAAGGAAATAAATATTTAAATTTTCGTAAATCAGGCCAAGTGCAGTGGCTCACGCCTGAGAGGCCTAAGTAGCAGGATTGCTTGAACTAAGAAGTTTTAGACTCACCTGAAAAAGAGGAAGATATCACCTCTACTAAACAGAAAAATCAGCCAGGCATTGTGGTACGCGCCTATAGTCATAGCTGCTCAGGAGGCTGAGGCAGGAGGATTATGTGATCCCAGAAGTTTGAGGTTGAAAATTGTTGTGATGGATGCCACTGCATTCCAATCAGGGCAATAGAGAGACTCTGTGTCAAACAAATAAACAAAATATCATAAACTAAAAAGAGCATATTTACTATAGGTGAAATTTATATTTCACAAAACATCTAAAAAGAGAATGTAAAATATAGCTAACTCCCTTTTTTTATTCAAAGGAACAAACATCAAGAACAGAAGCTAGTTTCTCCACCTCATGTAAGCAGGGAGCTCTTTTCCTTCTGCTTCTCCTTACATTTCTTCTTCACATCACTTTCTCAGCATATGAGGATTTTTCAGTTTTGTTTCAGTATGTGTTGTGTTTTTTGTTCTTGAGGGTCCAAGTTGGCTATTTTTTTATAGTATGGGCTATGTTTTTCTAACTATCTCAATTCCACAATGCAGATTACCTTTTACTTCCAGAGTCCATGTTTAGATCGACTCTTTAGTTGATGAATCTTGCACGTTTGTATCAATAAACTGGGGAGTAAGTCAGGTCCTGTGGGACATGATTTCACAGAAGAAATTATGATTAAGACAAGCATTAATTGGCATCTGTTTATCACGCCTTCGCATAATACTGATTTGCTGGCTAACAAACATCTTCTCCCTTCAGAGCTACCACTTCTACTTCTGAGTTACCGCTATAAATAAATTTAAAGACGCTACTGTGAAAAGTTTTAGAAGACTTAATATAATTAACTTTGGAGCATCACAAAACATTTACCATAAATGTATTATTTGAATGCCTTCCTCTACTATATACCAGCCTCGCTTCTAGACAACTTTCATATATTTTCTCATTTACAATAGAATTTGCTCTATTTAATTATTTGTTTACATAATTTAAGAGACTGAGCAGGGATTAGGCATAGTGGACATGGACGAGGGGGGGACAAGGGGTGGCTGGGTAGAGGAAGGGTAATGGGTGAGACCTCAAGTATTGTGCATATTGCAAGGGTACAAGTCAAGTTTGTTAAGAGTAGAGTATAAAAGTCTTAACACAACAATTAAGTGAGGTGAAGACTACGTTAACCAGTTTGATGTCAGCATTCCAAATTGTACATAAAATTAGCACCTGTACCCCATAAATGTAGTAATGTACACAGTTATTATTAATAAAAAAATAAGGATACAATTGCAGGCCTCAATAAACTTAGAAAGATAAATCCGTTGAATACTATCACATTGATTCCTGAACTGAGAAGCTGATAGAGCAGTCCAAGACAAATCAAATACTGAAGTGAGTTACACAATCTTTCATTGCCCTTCGGGTCCTATATGTCTCTACCAATCAGTTCCATCATGTTTATATAAACTTATACTGAATAGGTGGGAAGGATTTTCTAGATGGAGCAGTAATTCAGCAGGAATGAAAGCATAGAGGTGGGGAGATCTATATTGTGCATTGGTGATGAATACATCATTGTAATTCAAATGTTTTGATATTGTCCTACTCAATCTTTGATGGAAAGTATCAGATGGAAGTTATAATAGGAAAACTGCAGTAAAAAGGGAGAAGAGGCCACTAATCAGTCTAACCATCTACATTTCTTTTGTACCTGAAATCAAAGACCTTATAATGCAATTGCTTTTGTAAATGTTAAGCATGAAGGGATATCATGTAAATGAGCATCTGTACCTTGTGAACCCTGCTAATGAGGCCAAAACCTGAGTGGATTTAACTTGTGGCTTTCTGTCATTACATTCTCATCATCAACACTGCCTTGAATTATTATTAGTATTTTATCACTGATAATGTAATATTAAAAAATATTTATGGGTGCTGTCCAAAGTTTCTCTACATGAGTATGCAAAGGTGACAAATTTGATGGCAAAAACTAAAGAATTGTACAATTTGAAAAACAATAAACAAAACAAAAATAAAAACAATTTGATATCCATTAAGCACATTTTGGGGAATTACAGTTTCCATAACTTTATACAACTGCTTGTCAGTAGTTCATTACTCTGAAATCATATACCTTTGGCTTTTTATCTCAAGCTTTTTCCATAAACCTATGAAAGACATGCTTTCCTTGTAATTTTCAATATGTATTGCATGAGGGTGTCTGAGATTGTCCATGGATAGATCATTATGTAACCAGAACTGAATACTGTCAAAACATAGATGCTTGCCTCCTGCTTTACTTTTTTATGTGGAGCCCTTCTCCTAAACCTAAGAGGAGGATATTTTATTTATAATTTTAAATATATGCTCCTAAACCTAAGGGGAGGATGTTTTATTTATAACTTTAAATTACGTCACATGACAAAGCTGAGATAATTTATAGAAAGATTATCTGAAGAACAGAAAAGATAGCTCTTCTTTCAAGATCAAAAGTTATTACTGAAAATACTTCTGAATATTTTCTGGAATTTTTTTACAAATGCCACCTTTATGGAAAATTAAGGCGATTTGAAAGATACGACAAGGGAAATAAGAGTAAAATTGTAGTTTCTTATGGTCAAATTTACCTAGTTTTTCAAAGATGCGAACACACGAGTCAGGAGAAAACGTGTTAAAATATCATTTTACATAAAGCAAAAATTGTTTTGTTTTACATGAAAAGTAAAATATGTTTTGTATGGGGGAACATAGGGGCTAGAAAAACAATCCCTCCCCCCAAATGGTCTTCAGTAAGCATTCTTAATCAGAATTGATTAAGTCAAAAAGGAGGTAGAGGTCTAATTATGTTACTTATGAAATAAAAAAGTGACAAATACATAAAATTGCAAATTTAGCTCCTAGTGCTATCTGCGGCAAGAGTAATATGTATTTCTAATTATATTGCATAATGAGAAATATATTCTGGAAAAACAAGCTCAGTTTTGGGTACTACAGTTTTCATTTAAAATGTGTTTATATGTTGGAGGTGATGGTTTCTTGATTCCAAGGCAATAATGCCCAGGTTAAGATCCTAGAATAAGGAGTTTACAGAAAGTCTTAATGTCACTTTCAGTTTAAGTTACCTGACTACAATATAAAGAAGGAAATGTTTTAAAAGAAGTACTAAGGGCAGTGCCTGTGGTTCAAAGGAGTAGGGCGCCGGGCCTATATATTGGAGGTGGTGGGTTCAAATCCAGCCTCAGCCAAGAACAGACAAACAAAATACTAATATATTCTGTCCTGAGGATAAACTAGGTGAAAAGTGAATGCAAGTGAACAATGCCTCTGGTTATGTAAGATGTGCTTTATGCATTTTTAACTAAGGATGTGGCTCTGGAATGTCATTGAATCATAGTCAGCATACTGATTTTCCCCAGAATTATTGGAGGGGTAATGCTTAAAAATAGAAATATTCATAGTTCTGGGAGACTCAAAAAATAGCAAAATTTATTTGTCAAATGTCCTGTGTGCTCCCTAAGCACATAACATAAGTAAACCCTGGCAAAATATAACACCAAAAAAAGAATTTAGGTAGCCAAAATAAATGATGCTATTGTCAAAATATATAATTTCTTAACTTGCAATATTTGCAGAAATTCCTAGAAGAGACAAAGTCCAATAAATCCCCTGCCAAGAAGGTATTGCCTGCAGAATTGTCCCCCACCCAACACACACAGAGGCTCAGCAGCGTTTGAGATACTGCCTCTGCATTTGAGATGCTGTGGTTCAATACTCAGGCTACAGTGACTCAAGTTGCATGAGGGACACCATTTTAAGTAATGATCAGTGTATCATTTACAGGCTTTGAATTTTGTTATTTTGGAAAGCATGGGGGGAATTTCTGATTCCGTTTTCTGAATCTCTTAGCTTTCTATTAATTACTCTCCACTCTCCACTTCTGGCCACAGATAAGATGTATAGAGCAAAATGGCAAGACACACTGTTGATAGACTGACAGCTCGGAATATGTCAGTAAAAGACCACAATGTGTATTATGCTTATACCTACATACCTGCTAAACATTTATTGAGCATTAACTCTGTATCAAGTTCTATACTAACCTTTTGAGGAAAAAAAAGGAATATAATGTGGTTCTGCTTTCAAGGAGCTATCTGAGGGGCCTGAGTAACTTAATGTATAAATAAACAAAATGTAGAACCAAGCAATCAAAGTAAAATAAGAAACAGTAATATAGATCTGGAGAAGGAGAAAGTAATTATTTGAATGTGGATTGTGAGAATACACTTGAGACATCTCAGAGGAAAAGATTTTATCTGATCTGAGATGTGAAGGGGGAAAATGTAGCAGTTTTCCAGGAAGATACTAGGAAGATATGGAGTAAAAAAGACATTTCAGGCCTAGAATCATATTTGCAAAAGCATATTCCATACATCATCAATACTTAGATCATTTATCAGATGCTGAACATGCATATTAAGTAGAGAAAGGAAGGAATCTAGTGCTATATATCAAGATAGGCTAATATAGGGAGTAGAAAAAGACAAATGGGAACACTGTTTAAACAAACAACAAAATGGGAAACAGGTTATAATAGTAGTCCCAGTCATGGCAGAAATCAAAGGTCACAGCAGAAGTAGACAGTTTAAAGAGTACTATTTTCAAAGATATGTGCAGGTTGAAGGCAGACCCACGAAGGCTGTTCACGGTGTCGTGGCCGTTATTATTAGACGTTATTGCTGTTCCTACAGGAGAGGGCCGAAGTAATTACCTGAGTGGGATCCAGACGTGTGGGTAAAAAAAGACAAGTAAACTGTGGCTGGCTAAATGCCTTTTCCCTGAAAACATATTAATAATAACTTTGTAAAATATTACAGATAGCATATGCATGTATTTTTGTCAAGTTAGAAAAATATCAGCATACGTGTGAATTTGTATTATTCAACTACCACTGAACCAAGCCAAATAACTGAAATGCTGGCAGTGTCTGATGGATCTAGCTTAGGAGTCGATTCACTCTATTCCCATGAACAATTGTTAGGCTCCGTCCGTCTCTTTCAAATTGTGAGGTACCTGATTTTCCACCAACATGCTATTTCCTGTGACTTAGGTAAACAGTAATCATTGCTGGCCTAGTTCTAAGTTTTAAAGGAATATGAAACATAAGATTTCAAGGAAATATTGTGAAATTATATCCTTAGTAATAGCCTCCAGTAAATCACAAATATTGTATTTTACCTAGGAAAGGCACCAAAAACTATATGAAAATTGTTTTCAAATTTTATCAGTTACTTAGTGCCATAAGTGCGTCTGTGAGTTATGAGGCTGTGAGAATGTAAAGAGGTCATTTGTCAGAATGTATGGTCTAGAAAGCCTTGCTAGGAAAATGCAATTCCACAAGATGACTATGGGCACAAATAAATATTAGAAAGTTCTTCTCTGAACATGAAAATTGATGAGGATATGTCCGTTCTTGAAAAGAATTTTACCTTTTTTTTGAATCTAGGTTATGACAATGGCCATGCATTATTCTTGGTTACCGACTGAAGTTGACTTGAACAGAAGCTACAGAAATAAGAAACTATTTGGGACTCATGGAATGAGCAATATTTAAGCAGCTCATTTTTCTCATGAATTGTTGCTAGAAATTATATTAATTGTGAATAATAAAAAGTACATAAAAAGCATCCATTTTATTTTTAACATTTATGTAGGTTGTCTGTGAGATTTGAAGTGTGCATGCCTTGGACAGGAATTATGATGCAGAGAGAACATGGGAAAGGGAAGATTACGTTTCTTGAGGTAAAAAGGATAACATGCTCACAATTATCATAGAATGGCTAAATTCCTAAATTTTTCTGGTTCTCTAGTAATATGATGTACATAATAAGTTGATTTTTTTTTTTTTTTTTTTTTTTTTGCAGTTGGCCGGGGCTGGGTTTGAACCTACCACCGCCGGTATATAGGGCCAGAGCCCGACTCCTTTAAGCCACAGGGGCCGCCCTAATAAGTTGATTTTTAAGTTGCTAGATTTTTATCATCATCAACAAACTCAGCCATAGCCTTGTCATTCTGGTAAGAAAAAGCTGTATGATGCAAGGAGGCACATACTGACCTGAGTGTCAGGGAGATACAATCTCATTTCTAACAACCTTAGATTCGTTGAACTGGAAAGTGACACAAAATCTTATAGAAATAATAACCTAATTATCTACCAATGGAGGAATTGACTACACTAATTTGGTATGCATCCACACTGGATTACTATTCAACCTTAGTGAAAAAGAAATTCCGTCACTTTCAATAACATGGATAAACATAGGGTGCGTTATGTTAGGCAACGTGAGCCAGGAGACACATAGACAAAGAGACAAATACTGTATCATCTCCTTATGTGGGAACCTAGAAATATCAAAAGTATAGACGTAGGGAGTATAGAGTGGTTACCAGATGGTGGATGTGGGGTAAACAGGGAAATGAAAGATGGTGTTCAACAGGCACAGGGTTATAATTAGTTAGTGGGAATAAGCTCTTGTCTTCCATTGCACACCAAGGTGACTATACTAAAAAATAATATATTTTATATCAAAAAAAACTGAAAGAAAGAAGTTTAAATATTCTCACCACAAATCATAAATAGTTGAGGTGCTGGATGCTGGAAATTACTCTGATTTGATCATTCTACAATGTATCAAAATATCACTTTGTATTCTATAAATATATACAATACTATTAACCAATTAAAATAGAAAAAGCCTACTGATTAAAAAAGTAATCCACTAGGCATGGCGGCTCATGCCTGTAATCCTAGCTCTCTGGGAGACAGATGCAGGAGGATCACTTGAGCACGGGAGTTTTAGACTAGCCTGAGCAAGAGCAAGACCCTATTTATACTAAAAATAGAAAAATTAGCTGGGCATTGTGCCAGGCAGCTGTAGTCCCAGGTGGATGGCTGAGGCAGGAAGACCCCTTGAACCCAAGTTTGAGGTTGTTGTGAGCTTGTGAGCTAAGATGATGCCATGGCACTCTACCCTGGGTGACAAAGTGAGGCTCTGTCTCAAAAAAAAAAAAAAGTTAAAAACCTCACCAGGCCTCAGGTATGTTAACGTGGACTGTTTCTTAAGTAGATAATGTATGCTATCTAAAATCCAAGCTCTAGAAATCATATGACCATGTTATAAAGACATCCGTATTAGTCTGTGTCTAACTCCTTTTGGTTTTTCAAGAAGATGTGTTTTTTTCATGTAAATTTAAAAACAGAAAAACATTGTAGATGTCATCTTCTCTTTCCTAAGTGAATGCTAGTACTGTTTCTGAAGTGAGAAACCAAGTCTACATTTCCTTCCTTCCTCTTTTCACTACAGACAGTCCCAGGTTACAAATACAATCAATTCTCAAGGGTTCCTGTAAGGATAATTTATAATTATCAATTTATAAATTGATAATTTATAATTTATTACTCAAATTAATAATTCTGGAACTAGTTTCTGTCACATATGTAAATGGTTCATTGGCACAACAGTTTTATACTAGCAGCTAGTCTCACTGTTTATATGATTGTTTACACACGGCATCACTTTTCTCTTAACTTCTTTCTTTGATTTCTGGGTTCCTATCATGTTCATCTTAACTGTTTTGATTTTGTGGATCTATGTTTACCCCTATGACCATGCTTCCAAAGCAAAAGTCCACTTTAAGTACTGATGAGCTTGCAGTGAAGAGAAAGTGATTACAATGGAAAGGAAATTCAAAATAATGAAGTGCTCCAAAAAGGCCGGAGTCCGTCATTCATTGGCAAAGCATTATTAGTCTTTCAGTCATTCCACTATTGGAGCAATTATAAAAGATAAAGTGAGACTAATGGAATATATGAAAGGCAGTGCTCCCATAACAGCATAAATTATTAGTAAGCAGTGAAGTGGATTAATTATCAATATGGAAAGGTTATGATTGATTTGATTAGAACAAAAGAAGAATAGCATTTCTATCAACTTAGCATTGATGCAACGATAGGTGAAAGGGAATCTTTAATATATATTTTTTGAAATCTCTCCTACCCCACCTAAATGTTTTGTTTGAATTTGTTTTTGTGTTCTGTTTGTTTCAATTAAAGAGCAAAATACTTTCTATAACTTATTATCCCAGTACAAGGGTATATTATTATTATTATTATTATTACATATGAGCCATTATAGCATTGCTGTTACTGTTATTATTACCATATTTGTACTGTTTGTAGGGATTCGAATTACAAATCTGACCTAAATACATACTCAAGTATAAATCTTGCCTGTGACTAGGTAGCCACCTATATATTCTCCTGCAGGTCATATACTGCATTAGATCACTTTATTTCCAACTTCCACTTTTGCTTCACCATATACTACCATCTCTCTTTGACCTTCTTGACTTTTTTGGTGGATTTCTGGTACCAACAGATATTTATTCCGATTAACAACCATGTCAATTAAGTGGAAACATGTTAAAGCTTAGCTGACATTCTGCATTCCTGCTTTACCAAGTGACCCTGAGGTAAGACTCAAAGAAATTTAATGAACTAGGAAGCTCTTCAGTTACTATTCTCTTGGTTTTTCTGGTATGAAATAACTCTTCCCATAGCCGGTAGAAGGAAGAAGTCCTACTTCTCATACTTATTTTGTTTTGATTTTTACATCATGTCAATATTCTTCCTATTAAATTATACTATCTTGTGTGGAAAGAATTTAAAAATTGGTTATACTTTTCTGACACAGTGAGAAAGCCATTTTCCATAAATATAAAACAACTAAAATACTTAAAATACATTTATTGAATATTTATTTTGTGCTATGCACTATTTTTAAATCTATATATTAATTTTTGTACCTAATACTTAAAACAACCTTATGATATATATAGTTACTTATACATTTTGACACAATTTGTAGTATTACATAGATTCTAATTAGTAAATCAAAACTAATAAGAATTAAGGTTGTTTAAATCTCTTCTGTCTTTAAGATAACTATGTATTATGAATTATAAGAGTAAATACTGCTAAATTATTTTAAATCTTTTAGGAAATCATAAGATTTATCTATGCACTATGTTTAATTATAAAACTGAGTGATAATAGAAAGACATTTTAATATTTCCTTGTAAAATGGACATAAATTTCTTCTTCAATAATTTGACAATTGATCTTGACTTAATACAATTTTGTATATAAAGCTTTTAGCTTTTTGGAAAATTATAAATGTTCAATATACCTTAGTTTTTATTGTTATGTTTTCCTTTATTAATTTACTTTACAAAGTAATATTATGAGTGTCTATTACATGTGATTCCAAATGTTTCCATTTTAAATTAGTGAGAAAGAGTCCTACCCTTGTGAAACTTTGAAGGTGAAATAGATCATTACACTAGAGTAAAATATCTGCCTTACTGGGATCAGTACAATGGCCCATGAGAACAAATAGCAGGGCCATCTAACTTAGATTTGGGGAATCTAGATAAGCTTTCTAAAGAAAGTGATATTAAAATTAAGTTTGAATGGTGAGTTAGAGTTACTCAAGTGAAAAATGAAATCAACAAAGGAAAAATTTCAGGCTGGAAGAGGAATATTTGCAATATGAGTAAACTCTGCTAGTTCATGAAAGAGAAGAAAAATGTGTCTTGAGATGGTAATTGGCAGTTGAGACTGGGTAGGTAAGTGGTTATTAGACCGTATACAATATATATTTAGGGTCAGGTTTACCGCAGAATAATGGTACAGCTTATACACTGTTGATGGTTTAAGCATCTTCTTTTCTGTTCAAGTAAGACCAAGATCAATTTTTGTCTTTATCACATACCTTGAAAGTGGGAATTGATTCTTCTTAATAATTACTTTTAATTATAATTCTTAATAATTACTTTTAATCCTTCTAAACATCAGCTTTCTTTTAGTTTATGATTCCCTTTACAAAAATTCATGAAACAATGTGCAGTCACCACACGTGATTCATTGGGACTTTGTTATATTGTACTTTTCAGATCACAATAAACAAAAAATACAAATTTCAAGGCAAAACTAACTTTACTTTTCCAAAGAGAAGCCTACAATTAACTGTAATAGAGAAAATTCATTCATAGGTGACTGCTGCTGCTTCCTCCTACACCTTCTCCTCCCTTTCTTGGTACATTAGAGAAGTGAGCTGGGAAACTAGGTATCTGCCAGTCTTGTCTACTTTGTTCATTCAAAATCTCATAATTCCTACTCATTATGCCTACATTCATATCCGTATCTTAATAATCAATTATTCAGATGTCTAATTTAGCAATCTATCTTTTTTATGGACTTTTGTTTTTAAGAGTAAATAATTAAAACTAGATTTAATTGTTATTTATTTATTTTGATTTAATTGTCATGAGTGCATAATAATTGTACATGAAAATTACTTTTTGAATGGTTTAAAGAAGTACCTAAAAACATCCCATGTTCCTAAACTCAGAATCAACTTTCCTAAACATTTTGATATATTTGCTCCCAACTCTGCTTATGTTAAACATCCTTGAAAAAAATAATGTAATAGTATTGATAATATATGTTCACAATTTTCTTTAAAAATATTAGATCATTACAAACAAGGATGAACATTACTTTATGTTCACTGGCCCAATTTTACTTGTTTATCCAATACTTTTTCCAGGCAGATTAGGTCATTCAAAACTTTTAGAAAGAATAAAGTGCTTATAAACCCACATTATTTAAACCCAGGTAGATTTTCAGTTTTATGCATTGCACTATGACCCTATAAGCCCATTCTTACCTAGAGTATAAAAACTTGCTATAGTTTTCATCACTGAACACATTTCTGTATGGACAATTAGACTTTTCTTCTTTGTAAAATTCTGCTCAATTTAGTTTATGTAGCCTCTGAGATGTCTTCTTATACTCACTAATGTAAATATGATTCTTTTTTCTTCTGAGATCACTATTTATGATCCTTTCTCTATAATAGAACCTGTCCACAGCAAGCAGGAGTTATTTGTTTGTGTTTAGTCTTTCCTGCAGACCTTGAGAGATGAGGTCTTTTTTTTTTTTTATAATTTTATTGAATCATAATTCTGTACATTGGTGCAATCATAGGGCACGATTCATATACATTCAGAAATGTTTTGATCGTACTGTTACAGTTAGCCTTCATGGCATTTTCTTGATCACTATATAATTTATAAAAGAACAAGTGCTTA
>CAUYON010080217.1:0-17610 GCA_963573935.1 Arctocebus calabarensis | reverse complement strand
TCATAGCACTGCTGTTATGATAAAATGAGGTAACGTTTGTGAATCTGTGAAAGCACTACACCAGTGAAAAATATCATTATTATCTGATGATAGCCTTAATGTTTTCCCAAGTTGTCTATGGTACTAAAAAATGTTACGGCCGTAAACATCTAGAATCATGTTTCATAGTTGACTGTGAAATTCTCCTTGTGAATTTCATAGTTTAGATTTTATTTTTGATGTAATAAACAAGCAAAATTAACTTTTACTGTGTGCATTATTTGTGAGGAGGTTTTAGTGCCTTAAGTATAGCCATATATTTCAGCATTACGCAAGGATTACCAAACGGAGAAGTGCTATCTTTAAAAATGGTATGATTTCATTTGGAGATTTGAGTTTAGTTTTATTGCTGAGATTAATAAAATGTTGCTGTTTAAAATGAAACTGTTTTCTTTCCAGCACTTCATATTTTCGCTTGGTTAAAGAAACAGCAGTAACATGATTAGATGTCAGTAATTAAATATCACTGCAGAACAGTATCTTAATAGGATATATTTAGAACACAGCCATACCCAAAACATTCAATTACATAGATACAGCTTTAATATTTAACAGCTTGCTTCTTAACTACCAACCTTCTGGTGAGCTGATGTTGACTATGTATAAAGGAAAGCAAGCCGCTTAGTGTCAAATTAAGAAAAGTGGAATATATTATAATGGTGCTTTTTATGTTTTGCTAGTCTCATATTCAGCCCAGTATAATGTTTTTATTTAATACATTTAACTAACAATTCATCTCCCTTATTTTTAGCAATAGGAGGTTTTAATTTTCTCTAAACAAAATGAAGGCTTATCCAGAGACAAAAGAAGAAAAAAAATCATTTCACTCCAGCTCCACAAGAAAACAAACATTTGTAAGTAGCAATAGACATTAATTCACCCAAGACCCAACAAAACTCCCTAAAAATAAAATGTCGGAACCACTGGAAAGCCATTTTGGGAAGTGGAAAAGAAAGCCAACTTAGACATCTCTTCCTGACAGATGGAAATAGCCAGAAAGTCAGACTCCAACTGGGAGTTTGCATTCCCATTTTACCCAGTTTTAAGTATGAGTTTGTAAATAAATTGAATTATCCCTGTTTTATTTATGATGCACCTTGGTTCTTATTGTATGTATTATTTATTTAGAGACAGAATCTCACTCTGTTGCCTTGGGTGGAGTGCTGTGGCATCATAGCTCACAGCTACCTCAAACACTTGGGCTCAAGAGATCCTCTTGCCTCTGCCTCCTGAGTAGCTGGGATTACAGGTGCCCACCATAATGCCCGACTTCTATTTTTAGTAGAGATGGCTGGAGAGATAACTCTTTAGGAGAGATCGCTGTTGCTCAGGCTGGTCTCGAACTGCTGAGCTCAAGGGGTCCTCCTGCCTCAGCCTCTCAGAGTGCTAAGATTACCCATGTGAGCCACCACACCCAACCCCTGCACTTTGTTTTTTAAAAGAATTTAACCTTTTTTCCAAATTTGATTTCGATTCTTTTTTCATGATTATTTACTATAATCTTGGATCTCAGACTAAGGAAGTCAGAGATACTTAGGACCTATTAGGGTCCCCCCCTTTTTTTTCTTAAGAAAATAAAGGACTATCCATTC
This sequence comes from Arctocebus calabarensis, assembly GCA_963573935.1. NCBI lineage: Eukaryota > Metazoa > Chordata > Mammalia > Primates > Lorisidae > Arctocebus > Arctocebus calabarensis. The sequence continues at coordinate 15,979 of CAUYON010080217.1, read as the reverse complement.
ACTACCGGTTGGGAAGAAATCTTCAACAATCCAGGAGGGTAGAGGCAGGGCTCAGACTATTTCTGCCACCATAATGACTAGAATTGTTTACAGATCAAGATGTGCATCAAATTGCAATTCATTTCTCTGGTGGTGGACGAGTCAGTCAGTCCACCAGAGACAGCAGCTGGAAGTAGATGTGAAGTTAAACACAGGGGTTATCCAAATCGCAGCCCCTTACCTGTGATTTGAGAGAGAACAAGAGCTAATAGCAGTTCCCATACCCTGGACATGTCAGAATGCTTACACCTCGTACCCAACTCGCTCTCAGTAAATACAGAAGAACACCTGTTTGGATTACAGCACATCTTTTCAGAGGGAGGAGGGTAGGAGGGAGATGGAGAGAGAGAGGACACAGTCGTTCTATAGAAGAGAAAAATTCCTCAAAAAAAAAAAAAAAAGAGAAAAATTCGACAATTGCTTTGCCCCCAGCTTGTGGCTCCCTCGTGTCAGTTACAGTTTGTGGGGTTACCGAGAAAGGAGACGTTTGCCAGTTAAGAGCGGTGCACTTTGTCCTGACCTTTGATCCCTAAAGCATGGTTCATGGTGCCTGGCTTTTAGGTCTTATTTACAGTGACAATGGATCCAAATCGGGAGCAGACCACTCGCTGTAGGGTGTTTAAGTCTCGTTGCTCTGGTTATTCACGAGTGCTGGATAAAAATGTGTTCCATAGTTCCAATTCCTGAGAATCTTGTAGCTTCTCCACACCATTATCTGTGGAGCGTCAGGTACCCCACAGGGAGGTGGGTGGGGGGCGATCAGAGGGGCAGCCTCGCTCACTTACAGCAAGTGACAACACGGAGACCCCAAGTGACCACTTTGTAGAGGCAGCATTCTGTCACTGGACAAAGGACAAAGCAAGGAATTGGTCTTTCCTCTCTATTCTCTATCCGAGATCATAATCAATATTCTTTAGCACTGAATGGCCTATCGGTAGCTGCAATAGAAAATATATATATATATATTTTTTGATTCATCTTTCAGTAACCTCCAGAGCAGGAGATTTTGATAAAGAAGAGCAGTAAATATTCTGTGCAGCGTGGAAATGAAAGGAGACAAACCCCGTTCTCATTCAGTCTGCCAGGAGCGGGGGGACCTAAAGCCTGAGGTCGGAGCCCTATTTCTATGAAATCCTCCCTGATTGTTTCCACCAGGGTCTGCCCTGCTTAAAAGCCACACTGTTTAACAAGAAAGAAGAGTGGGTTTGGCAGTGAATGATGTGAACTTGGAAAAGGAAAAGCTTAGGAGTATAAGGCAGAGAGATAGTGTTAAGATGCCTTTTCATATTCGACATACAATAGAAGCAACCTTATCTTCGGGTGGAAAAGAAAGACTGATGAACATATGAGCTGCGAATACTCTGCTAGATCTTAGATTCTGTCTTGGGGAGAATAAGGAATGATTTCATTGTGGTGTTTTAAAAAGAAACCCACAGTGAGTAAAGAGGAAGTGTCTTCACTTAAAGATCGGACACGGTAAGCCGCATTCTGAGAAGTCGCCTCCTGTCAGAAGGCGACACAGGAGCCCGGATTTTTATAAGATTTGACACAAACAAAAGGGGAGGGCGCAGAGAAAATACTTCTTCCTCTTTTTTCCTTTCAAACCTCCGGTTTAAAAACAATGCCAAGGGCGAGAATGTTGCCCCCATCCCAAAGGAAGCACAGAGCCTTATTTTTCCAGTAGTAGTTACTTTCAAAGTCATTAGGATCAATATATATATATGGGAGAGAGATTACTAAAGGCTTGACCTCTCTAGCCTAACAGTGAAACTCTTTGGGAATGAACAGGCTGAAAATTGCTCCGTTCATTTTGAACTCATTTAAATCCTACTCATTGAAAATAATGAAGTGACAACAGTTGGCCCCACAGAGAAAAATCGGCACAGTGAAGGGGCAGTCTTCTCCCACTCCGATTTTGTTGACTCACCCTAGCCCCAGGGGTCTGGATCTAGGCAACACCAACATTTGAGGCTGGATAATCAGTTCTCTGTCGTGCGAGGCTGTCCTGGGCACTGTGGTGCATACAGCAGCATCCCTGCATTCTAACCACTAGACGCTAGCAGCAGCCCAACTCACATCATGACAACCAAAAGGGTCTCAAGAATTGCCAGATGCTCCCAGGGCAGGCAGAAGGGTGCAGAGCCACCCCCAGTTGAGAGCCACTGCCTTAGTGCCTGTCCTGCATCTCACGGCTCTGACATCTGTCTGTTCAATACCCTATAAAACACAGCTGCCATCACCGCCAACTGCTCAAACGTCCCAGGACTCACCTCCAAATGTGCCAACTCACCCTCCCCTTAGCTAACTGCCCTGAGCACAACTCTCCTCCTGTGCAGACACTCCTTGCACAGACAACTTGTCTTCTCCTTCCAAATTCACAGGTTGAAATCTAACCCCCAAGGCAGTATGTGGGGCTGGAAATCTAATCTCCAAGCCGATGTTATTGGGATATTGGGTCTTGGTGATGGGGCCGTGAGAGTGAAACCTTCATGAATGGGATTAGTGCTCTTGTCAAGAAATTCCAGAGAAGGCCAGTGCCGTGGCTCACCCCTGTATCCTAGCACTCTGGGAGACTGAGGCAGGATTGCCTAAACTCAGGATTTTTAGAACAGCCGAAGCAAGAGTGAGATCTTGTTTCTACTAAAAAGAGAGAAATGAGCCAGGCATGGCGGCAGATACCTGTAGTTCCAGCTACTCACGAGGCCAAGGCTGAGGATTGCCTTAATGCACGACTTTTAGACCAACCTGAGCAAGAGTGAGAGCTTGACCCTACTAAAAATAGAAAAATGAGCCAGGCATGGTGGTGAGTGCCTATAGACCGCTGCGGCTACTTGGGACACTGAGGCAAGAAGATCACCTGACCCTAAGAGTATGATGTTGCTGTGAGCTATGATGACACCATCTCACTCTAGCCTGGGCAGCAGAGACTCTGTCTCAAAAAAAAAAAGAGAGAGAGAGAAAATGAAAAGAAAAAAAGAAACCCCTGAGAGCTCTCTCACCCCTCCTGCCATATGAGAACATGACAAGGATGTGCTACATCCTTGATCTTGGACTTGTCAGCCTCTAAAACTGTGAGAAATAAATTTCTGCTGCTTATTAACCACTGTGCCTATGGTAGTTTGTTATAATACCCCAAACAGACCAAGACATCCACCAGACTAGAAGGTGCGGCCTACCAAGGGAAAAAGAATTATTGCAAAGTCAGCTAAGTTTAAATTCTGCCTCTGCTGCCTCGCAGCAGTGAGATAGTTTTTTTTTCCAAATCATCTTCCCTCCTGGGTCTTGGCTTCTTATAAGAAAACATGAGAATAATTATAATTACCCTACAGAAATGTTGCTGATTAAATGATACTGTCAGTAAAGGCCCTACCAACATCTGGAGGTACTTTGTTCGTGAGAAACTGGAAATATATTGCTTGCAATTTGAAGGTAACAAGCGGTGGCCAGTTGGAGCTGAAATAGTGTTTGATAAACTAGGATAAGAATCAACTTTGACAGTAAGTGCTGAAAAGAAAGGAGTGGTCAGGACAGGCAGGCAGGGGCAGAGGTGGGCACAGATCACCTGGGCATTTGCAAGTAGCTTAAGGATTAATATTATCAGGGCTAGGAAACACCAAATTAAGGATTGTGTAGAGATGGAAACAAAAATACCTGTGCCTGAAATAAACACAATGAATCACATGGTAGATTGGTGATCAATCCTTTTTGTCCCCATTGTGTTCCACTGGCTGACAATTTTCACGTCATTGATTTTCTTCCTCATTTAGGAGTGGTCTCCTGTTTGTAAAAGAACTCCCCATCACTTGCAGGTTAGTTTGTATCTGCTCAGTGTTTCTCTGATCTGGTGCGTTTCATAAGAATCAAAAGGTTATGAATGAATGAAATATGACATTTCTACAGCACATATTTTTGTAACACAAGAGAAAAAAGAATGCCTGAAAACATCTTCGCCACCTAGGCAGTCACTCTAGTCTATATTTTAAAGGGAAAGTTAAGCGTTAAAAACCCAGTTAGTTATTTTTAAAAATTAGATTTCAAAGAAAAGAAGAAACCAAAATATACTGCCTTGTTCAATCCATTTGTAAAATGGATTTCTTTATGTCTAGAATAGCACGCTAACGATAATTAGGGAATGTTTGAAGATAAATGCAGTCTTCAATACAATCTTCCCCTTAAATCCAGTATCAGTATAAAACTTCATTGTTGCTTAATTAGCGTCTGAGATGGTAGGTCAAGATATTCTTTTACTGTAACAACAGTCAAGAGAAAAATTATTATATGGCTTTCGAATGAGAAAGCAGTAGCCTGTAACTGTGTTTTTTTATCCGATGCATTCCTAATAGTTCCGTACAATCACGAGCAGACCCACCTTGGTGAGGAATGTTGGGAAAATTAAAACAGACAGGCATCTCTTTAAGGCACTTGGTACAATTTAGTTGGACTTAATAGGGTCTTTCTTGGAGAGTCTGCGTAGAAGTCTAAGCAGTTTCATCTAAATTTTCAGATCTTTCTGTTAGAAATGTCAGGTGCTTTGATCATGTTAAACATGAAGTCCTTCAATTTGCCTTATGCTTAAGGTTCAGTTCCTAAGGATATTATCTCATCCACCTACTCACTTAAATGTTTCTCTGCTTCTGTTCCATTTTCAACAAATCAGCATCTGGGAATATTGCACCAAAGTGTGTATTTCTTCCAGCTGGGCCCATCCCTTCGACTCTGTCTTTTCCATTATTATACTTCTCCTTCTGTATCTATTTTTAGGTGTCATTGTTGCATAAAGACAAGGTCCAGTGGAGAGAGAGAGCACCCAACACCACGTAGTTAAGAGGAAAAAGGCTTTTATTCAGCCGGCGGAGCTTACGGCATAGAAGAATTCAACATGACCACCTCCCCAGCTGGCTTGCTCTTTCCTTTTTTATCTCTAGTCAAAACGTTCCCACCCCTGAGTGCCTTTCTCATTGGTCAGTTTGAATCAAGCAGGAGAAGCTGTTCCAGCTCCCACAGAACTACAGGATTTCACAGAAGTGGAAATTTCCAGGTTCAAATGCCTAAGAGCTGAGCCACCATGGAGAGGACCCACAGGTGTATCCTTGTGGTCTCCTTGAGAAGACCTCTGTTCCCCAGACCTCACCCTTCCTGGGTGTCCTCCCTCATCCTGACTGTTATGGCTGTTAGATCCAACTTCATCACTCTGATTTTGAACAACATTACAAGAGAGATCTTGCCTCTAGAAAAATTACAAATGGGGACAACTTACTTTCCCTGGTAATGTGCAGAAGAGAAATCCTACGAATCTCATATCAGACTCTACCTCAGTTGTAAATATTTAGATCAATGATGAATTTCACTTTTATTGCATTATCTATTCCATTTCTGAAAACAGGTTAGGCTATACAGCCCAACTGTGAAATTTCCCATAGCAACAGAATATTAAGGAAGGATGTGGGCCAGGCATGGGCATGGTGGTTCACACCTGTAATCCTAGAACTCTGGGAGACTGAGGCAGGAGGATCACTTGAGCTTAGGAGCTCAAGGCCAGCCCGAGCAAGAATGAGACCCCATCTCTACTAAAAATGAAAAAATAACAACATTGTGGGGGGAGCACCTGTAGTCCCAGCTACTCGGGAAGCTGAGGCAAGAGGATCTTGAGCCCAAGAGTTTGAGGTTGCTGTGAGCAGAGTGAGACTCTGTCTCGAAACAATAAAACAAATAAAAGAAGGAGGAGAAAGAAGAGGAAGGATATGGCTTTATTTTGCATTTTCTAGGATAAACAGTTATGAGCTACTTTGATTCTTGCTTTTAAAATGCATTCCTCACCTCATGCCTGAATTCCTAGCACTCTGGGAGGCCTTGGCTGGTGGATTGCTTGAGCCCAAGAGTTTGAGGTTACACACGCATACACCCCCAAATAGTGTATTTACACATGGAAATGGAGAATCTCTTCAGCGATATATTTATTAATAATCTTCAAAGACATGATACGTCTCTGAAGCTGTTAAACTCGTCATTTCCTCATGCCTCATCTCAATTAGCCTTGGCTAAGTGACCAGGAATTCCCGAAGAAGCGTTCATTCCTCAACACGGAGTGGTAGAACAATTCAACACAATAAGGAAAGAACTGCTGAGGCAAAGCTTCCCAACTAAGTTCTGGGTTTGTTTCCTGTGTACCATTTGATCAATTCTGGAAACAAAAGGGATGGCTATTTTTTTTACAGTCTGTGTTTTTGTAAATGTCTCCTTCAAAGAAAATGTGAGATTTAGTAGAAAATAAAGGAGTCAACGTTTATAAATAGCTTAATGTCAAAGTCATTGATTTAATTGTACGATGTTCTGGCATCAGTGAAGAAATGAGATTTCTTCTGGAAATCTCTTCCCCACTCCTAGGGTTTTGCTTTATATTGGATTCTGGTCAAGCTACAGAATATTTATCTATATTACATTCTATAACATTTAAGAAATATAATGAAGAGTGTCATCATTTATATACAATTCTTCATTCATAAGTTCACATTTCCTGTTGTACTCATGAAATAGCAATAACGTATCTTTTTCCTTCTGAATGTACAGAAGGCCTAGTTTTAAAACCTGCATGGGTAGGATGCTGGTCATATACACTGAGGCTGGCAGGTTTGAAACCAGGCCGGCCAGCTAAGGCAACAACGACAACTGCAAAAACAACAACAACAACAACAAAATTAGCCTGGTGTTGTGACAGGCAACTCCAGTCTCAACTACTTGGGAAGCTGAGGCAAGAGAATTGCTTAAGCCCCAGAGTTTGAGTATGCTGTGAGCTGTAACGCCACAGCACTCTACCCAGGGTAACAACTTAAGACTCTGTCTCTACATATACACATAAATAAATAAATAAATAAATGGCTTGTCAAAGATCAAATAACAGTTAAGTAGCTGGGTTCATCTCTTGGTTCTCTATTCTGTTCCATACATCTACTTCTCTGTTTTTGTGCCAGTACCATGCTGTTTTGGTCACTATCAATTTATAGTATAGTTTGAGGTCTGGTAGCATAATTCCTCCTGCTTTGTTTTTATTTCTGAGTAATGTCTTGGCTATTCGAGGTTTTTTCTGAATCCATATAAAATGAAGTATTATTTTTTTGAGATCTTTTAAATATGACAACAGAGCTTTAATCAAGATTGCATTAAAATTGTATATTGCTTTGGGTAGTATGGACATTTTAACAATGTTGATTCTTCCCAGCCTGTTAACAACTTCAGCTATTTCTTTTCTTAGAGTTTCATAGTTCTCTTTAAAGAGATCTTTCACATCCCTTGTCAGGTAAACTCCCAAATACTTCATCTTCTTTGGCACTACTGTGAATGGAATAGAGTACTTGACTGTTTTTTCAGCTTGACTATTGTTGGTATATATAAAGGCTACAAATTTATGAGTGTTGATTTTGTAACCTGAGATGCTGCTGTATTCCTTGATCACTTCTAAGAATTTTGTAGTAGAATCCCTGGTGTTTTCCTGATATACAATCATATCATCTGCAAAGAGTGAAAGTTTAATCTCTTCTGATCCTAAATGGATACCCTTGATCGCCTTTTCTTCCCGAATTGCGATGGCTAAGTCTTCCATTACAATGTTAAAAAGCAATGGAGACAATGGGCAACCTTGCCTGGTTCCTGATCTGAGTGGCAATGATGTCAGTTTAACTGCATTCAATACAATATTGGCTGTGGGTTTGCTGTAGATGGCCTCTATCAGTTTAAGAAATGTCCTTTCTAAACCAATTTTCTTAAGTGTTCTGATCATGAATGGATGCTGGATATTATCAAAAGCTTTTTCTGCATCAATTAAGAAAATCATATGGTCTTTGTTTTTTAATTCATTTATGTGATGAATTATATTTATAAATTTACATATATTGAACCAGCCTTGAGACCCTGGGATAAAAAAGCAATTAAAAACATTCAGTGGGGAAAAGATTCCCTATTTAACAAATGGTGCTGGGTGAAGTGGCTGGTAACCTGTACAAGACTGAAACTGGACCCACACCTCTCACCATTAACTAAGACTCTCACTGGATTAAAGATTTAAACTTAAGGCATGAAACTCTAAAAATACTAGAAGAAAGTGCAGGGAAAACTCTTGAAGAAATAGGTCTGGGTGAATATTTTATGAGGAGGACCCCTCGGGCAATTGAAGCAACATCAAAAATACACTACTGAGATCTGATCAAACTAAAAAGCTTCTGCACAGCCAAGGAGGCAGTAAGTAAAGCAATCAGACAGCCCTCAGAATGGGAGAAGATATTTGCAGGTTATGCCTCTGACAAATTTTAATAACCAGAATCCACAGAGAACTCAAACGTATTAGCAAGAAAAGAACAAGTGTTCCCATCTCAGGATGGGCAAAACTTCAGGATGAAGACAGACTTCTCTATGGCATACTTTTAAAGTTGTCTCTGGTACACTTACATTGGAGATTTCTATCGAAGTTATTTTCTGGGAAAAAAATATACACAGTTTATAGAAGTATTTGTAAAGTATAGAGGTTTAGAAACTATTTTCTAAACTTAAGCAATCAAGTGGCTAATTACCTTTTTTCTACTCTGTAGAATGGTTAAATGTCCAAGACATTTGAAAAGCTAAATAATGTAGCATGTATGTTTTTTACTTATACATATCTTTTTTTCTCTCTTTCTCTCTAATGGTGTCAGAGTCATAAGAAATTAAAGGCGCGTATAAAAGGTAGCTGTGCAGCTATTACATATATCAGTTTAGGAGTGTAATTGACAGTGATACTGGCATCCTAGAAGTTGCCTATGGCTCTGTCAAAGATTAATCTCTTGAAAGATAAACTGTCTTTAATACATTGCTCTTTCATAATCTCTTAGATTCTGCGATATTACATTATATTACAACTCTTCAAAGAACTCAGAGTCCCTCACAGATGTTATATATTAGTTCTAAACTTCCCTTCAAGGCCAAATTTGCAAAGAATTATTGCCTCCACCTTTTTTTTTGTAGTGAGATTACACTAAACATTTAGCAGCCATAATCAAGTGTTCAGCCTAAATAAATTTCAACCTGTAGTCATAACTATGAGGAGGAACATGCAAAAGCAAAAATAATCATGAGGTAACTGAAATATTAAAAGTAATTCATATTAAATTTTAAATTAAAAATCACAACTATTAATATAACAAAAAATAGACCTTTCATAAGAATAGTTTTTATACAAATGAAAGTTGAGAGGATGAATTCCTCTATTACCTTATTTGATTATTACACATTTTATGCCTGAATCAAAATATCACATGTACTCCATAAATATACAGAAGCATTACATACTCATCATTAATAATTTAAAAAAGTTAAAAAGAAATAATTTTAAATGATACACATGTCAGAATAATGTAGGTTTTACAGAGTTTCTTCATAACATTACTCACATATATGATTCCTTCAAAATTAATTTCAACTAATTTTTTTCCTAAGTTAAACCATATGTTGTTTAATTGGAAAATATGGTGGACTTGTTTTTAACTGAATCAGTTTTGTGATTGTGTCTTCAATATGACCAACATCAATTAAATGTTACCTAAGGGTTTTATCCACTCTCAAATATTATTTAAGTTAACTCAAACCCAATCTATAATGTGGGAAAGGAAACATTTATATATGCATGGGCATATCTTTATATTTAAACTGCAAGAAATTAAAGGCACTATATGGCAGATACCATTAACAAACATCTGCTATATATCAGGAAAATTAAATGCATGATCTTGAGTCACTAAGAAATCTAAAAGCAATATTTTTCAGATTAGGGTATTAAGAATAAAGTTGAATAAATAACTTCTCTAATATATCCAGTAAGTAAATTAGCTGAAATGTGAACCAAGTGTTGCCAAACTTTTAAATTCCCATGTTACTTTAATTACTTCATATCTAGTGAATACATCAGGTAGATATAAGTTAGGGAGAAACTCAGAAACACGCATTAAGTTGCCTTCAAAATTGACACGTGTACTGAAATGCCTCCTGTTCTCTACTTGCAGAATTCATCTTGTGCTTGAACAGATGATCACATTCCTGAGACACATTAGACTTCACTAAGCACCAAGTTTATGTAGCTTTAGTAAAAAACAGAGGATGGCCAATACAGCATATTTAATACAGAATAGTGGAGATCTATGAGTTTCAGTGCAACGTCTGAAAGTTCTCATCACTTGACACTAACACACACATGATTAAGAGTGGTGCACCCATACATCTAACCAGCTTCTGAGCTTAGGCTTTATACCTTCCAGCCATGTAGACCAATCGGAAGCATATGTCTGGTCCCCACTCTAGTGAACTAGCATCCAATCAATTATTGATCACTCATAAATTTCTATGTAATTCATAGGGCCTTCTTAGAGGAGGAGTACAATTCTCTTACATTGTTAGCCATAGCCATGTTAATTTTGGGGGGTAAGAAAATTTGAGTGGAAGAGAGATATGACAGTTCTCAATAGAAAACTTTAAAGAGTCATTACATATTTCAATACGTTGCTTGAAGTTTTCAGTGTGCTATAAAAACAGCATGTCCCCAGTAGGGTTGATCCCATTGGAAAAATAGAAACACTATAAACTTGCAGCCTTTGCATAATGAGAGAGAAAAAATCTTTGTTTTGAAGGTAACTGAGAACAGGATTGGCCTCAATTATAGATTACTCATCAATTCCTAATTATTCAATAAATAATATCAAGAACTAGATTACTACATAGCAACAGCTCAGTAATATGTATCTTAAAGGATATTTAGGGATATATTCATCTCCTTTCATGGAACTTTATAACACTGTGTAATTTAAACTCCCCAAAATATATATTCATTTATCTTGACACAATAATGTAAGCCTGACATAAGAGCATAGAACTAATATTAATATTTTATATTTTAACATATTAGATGAAAGCAAGATGCATCAGTAAACTATATTTAAATGAATGCTACTTTGTTATTCTGACTTAGTGATCATTAAAATACCCCATACTAGATTATTAATACTGGAAAGATGAATTATACAAACTCAGTTAACAATTTCTTCACTTTTGTAACTCCCAGGAACTATTCCTCCAAATTTTCATCAGTACTATTATGATTAATGACTGATGATAATAATTAATTGGTAATAGATTGTAACAAAGAAATAGAAAATATATGAAATGTTTAAGTAATATATTGAAATAAAGAAACATTAAATGTTCAAAAGTTCCTCCTTTGGCTCTAAAGCATACTCAGATAAAACATAGTAATAATAAATGCATCTAGTCAATAGCTTTAAAAATGGCACCTATTACCTTTGGATATTGTTTTTTCCAAATTGGTTTGTAAAATGTATGATCAAAGTACTATTTGTAAATGGTTTCATAAATGTTGATCTAATAATTTTATTTATAGTATAGTCATTTAACCAGATTTCCTATAAGGAGAATTATTTTTTTTTCTTAGGAGAATTTTTTTCTTTTTTTTTTGAGACAGAGCCTCAAGCTGTTACCCTAGATAGAATGCCGTGGCATCACAGCTCACAGCAACCTCCAATTCCTGGGCTCAAGCGAGTGTCCTGCCTCCACCTCCCAAGTAGCTGGGACTACAGGTGCCCGCCACAATGCCCGGCTAGTTTTTGGTTGCAACCGTCATTGTTTGGCGGGTCCAGCCTGGATTTGAACCCGCCAGCTCAGGTATATGTGGCTGGCGCCTTAACCGCTTGAGCCACAGGCGCCAAGCCAGGAGAATTATTTTTAAAAAGTTGATATACTGCTAATTAAAAAAATTAGAAGTAAAACTTTTACATTTTATGGTCATTCTAAATAAAAGGAAATATATTTGAATTCTTTTAGTATTTCAAATATTTAGTATGATTCATAAGTTTAATATAATCTTTCATTCATGTGTCATATCAAACTACATCTTTAGAAATATTTTCAGCTTTTATTCTTGCATTAATACATGAAAGAGACAAACATCTATATTATTTATTGTAGTAGGATCATGTGTTTCCTTAAAGATAGTTAAATCTTAATCTCTGGAATTGCAAATATGTTAAGTTATATGGTAAAGGAAAATTAATTAATTCACAGGTAGAATAAAGGTTGCTAGACAGTTGACTTTAAAATCCATAGATTATTCTGAATTATCCAGGCAGCCTCATACAAGGTAATTTAAAAGTGGTAGAGGGACTCAAGAGGGAGAGCCAGAGAGATGACTTCATAAGAAAGACTTGCTCCAATGTTGCTGACTTTGAAGATGGAAGAAGAGAAACATGTGGCAAGGAAAATAGGAGACCGCTAAACTCCAGGTCTCTTTCTCCAGGGAAGTCGCACTTATGAACCTAGACTTGACCCCACCAGGCATAAAATTAAACAAATATTTTCCCCCACAAGTCCAAACTCCCAGTCCACCCTTTTCCCCTTGCTTGGAGGGCTGAAGTTTTGCCCCCTGCAGAGCAGAGTGTTTGGTCTTGTCCTAAGAGAACTGGGCATAGTGTGGACTGCCAACCATCAGGAAGGAATCTGTGACTAATGGAGAAGAAAGAGGGTGTGGGAAGAAAGGGACACCCAGTAGGAGAAGGAGCAGCCCCCTGGTTATGAATATGCTCAGCCAGTGGTAGTGTTGACCCTCGGTTTGGAATGTGTCTAGTGGGATGGGGTTCAGTGCCATCTGCTGGAGGCACCCAAAGCAGGAGAGTGGTTGCCCTGTGTGGACTGAGTTCAGCAGACAGGGCAGGTCCCCAGCCCCTGCTGGGCCTGTAAGCAGAGGTCAGTTAGGTTTGGACTGAGACCTGAGAGCAAGGGCATGATCTCCTGATTCCAACAAAACCCTCAAGCAGTGGCTTACTGGATGTGATTCAAGACCTGAGGGCTAGGGCATGGGCCACTGTCTCCAGCAGGGGCTGGTGAACAGAGGTTTACTAGGTGAGGACTGAGACCTATGAGAGGAATGTGGTGCCCTGACTCTAACAGAGACTATGAACAGAGGCTTGCCAGGCAGTGGACTGGGACTGGCAGGCAGGGTTGTGGTCCCCTGACTCCAACTGGTCTGGCAGCAGAAGCTAGCTGTGTGTGGACTAAGACCAAAGGGTGGGGCCCAGTGCCCTGACTCCAACAGAGTTGGTGAACATAAGCTTGCCAGGCAGTGGACTGAGACTGGCAGTCAGGGATGTGGTCCCCTGACTCCAATTGGTCTGGCAAACAAAGGCTAGTTTTGTATGGACTGAGACTGGAGGGTGGGCCCAGTGCCCTGACTCCAACAGAGTCTGTGAATAAAGGTTTGTCAGGCAGTGGACTGAGACTGGGAGGAAGGGGTGTGGTCCCCTGACCCCAACTGGTCTGGCAAGCAGAAGCTAGTTGGATGTGGACTGAGACTGGTTGATGGGTGCATGGCCCCTGTTTCCAGCTGGGTCTGTGAGCAGAGAAGCGAATAACAGTGTGGACTGAGTCTGGCAGGTGGGAGTGTGGATTCTTGGCTCCATTTGTGCTGTTGGAGACCCTTGAATCCCTCTGTTGGGCAGGGTTTGCACTGCCTGAGACAACTTGATTGGAACCTGTGTCTGGGGCTTTCTACTTGGGGACATTCTGAGGTTGACTTTCAAGTTCTGTAGCAGACAAGAAGTGAAGGGTGGGCTGGGCGTGATAGCTGTTTGTATCTCTTCACAGTCGAGATTCATGTTTAATAATGTGGTTTCTTGAGATAGGGTACAAGTTGGCTGATATCAAACAGAGCTAGCTTGCACTATCTCACCAAGTAGGTCCTCAGAATCTAGGCTAAAACTCTGAAAGAGGCTTTTGTAAAGTTGTAGGAAGCAAGCCACAATTACAAGGCCTAGCAGTTTTGTAAGGTGCTATCTCTACTACCTGGGAACCCCAATTCAATCTCACCCTTCCAGTTCTAATAAGCAAATGGTGGAAAATAAATATGGTGTGGACCCAACAGAAGAACTCTGACAACATGAATAACCAGAGAAGATCCCTCCCACCAGAAATGACAAAGGAGATACAACTGAAGATGCCATGCATAAACAAATGGCAGCAATGTTAGAAATCGAATTCAGAACATGGATTGCAAATAAGATAAATAGAATGGAAGAAAAGATAGAAATTGAATTCCAAAGGGTAGTTCTAAATTTGTTTCAAGAAATTAATGAATTCAAAGCCCAAGTCACCAAGATACAGACACAATGAGAAAAGAGATAGCAGAGCTCAAGGAAACAAAAAATTTAGTTGAGGAGCTCCAAAACGCAGTAGAATCCCTCAGTAATAGAGGTGATCAGGCCGAAGAAAGGATTTCTAAAACTGAGCACAAGGCTTTTGATTGTTCCCAAACACTCAACAAATGGAGAGCAAAAACTGATCATTCCCTGAGAGAGTTGTGGGATCACGCCAAAAGATCAAATATTCGTCTTATAGGAATTCCCAAAGAAGAGGATGGTCCTAAGGTACAGATGCTCTACTCCAAGAGATTTTGGAGGAGAATTTCCCAAACATTGCAAGAGATACAGAACTTCAGATAGTAGACAGTTTCAGAACACTAGCCAGACTCAATCCAAATAAAGAATCTCCTGGACACATTGTGATTAACTTTGCCAAAGTTAAGATGAAGGGGAAAATTCTGCAAGCAGTCAGACACAAGAAAAGCATCACCTACAAAGGCAGAAATATCAGAATGATTGCAGATCTCTCAGTCAGAACGTTTCAAGCCAGAAGAAGATGGTCACAAACCTTTACTCTCCTAAAACAAAACAACTTCCAGGTCACGATCCTGTATCCAGCTAAACTGAGTTTCATTTGTAATGGAGAAATCAAATACTTTAATGACATAGACATGTTGAAGAAATTTGCCATAATTAAACCAGCTCTCCAGGATATTCTCAGACCCCTCCTGCACAATGACCAGCACAATGCTCTACCTCCAAAGTAACTTCACTCAGAAATTTTTGAACAAAACCCACCTTCTGCAGTGGTGAAAGGATTAAAAATATCCACTGGACATTGGAAAATCATGACACCCAAAATACAACCAGGCTTATCAATTCTCTTAATTAATGTGAATGGTTTAAATTATCCTCTAAAGAGGTACAGGCTGGCTGACTAGATCCATAAACTCAGACCAGATATCTGCTGTATACAAGAATCTCACCTTACCTTAAAGGATTAAAACAGACTCAGGGTGAAAGGCTGGACTTCTATTTTACAGGCAAATGGAAACCAGAAAAAATCAGGAGTTGCCATTTTAGTAGTAAATACAATTGATTTTAAACCAACCAAAATAAAGAAAGATAAGGAAGGTCACTGCATATTTGTCAAGGGAAGTACCCAACATGAAGAGATTTCAAGAGATTAATAAACCTTTATGCACCCTACCAGAATGCTCCTCAATTTATAAAGCAGATCCTAATGGATATGAACAACTTGATATCTTCCTGCACTATAATAGTTGGAGATTTTAATACCCCTTTGGCAGTTTTGGATAGAGCCTCAAGGAGAAACTAAACAAATAAATATTACACTTATACCTGACCCTAGAACAAATGGAATTTACAGACCTCTGTACAACATTTTACTCTAATAAAACTGAATATACATTCTTCTCATCAGCCCAAATGTCATCCTCCAAAACAGATCATATCCTAGGACACAAGTCTAACCTCAGCAAATTTAAAAGTGTAGAAATTATTCCTGGTATCTTCTTAGACCACCATGGAATAAAAGTTGAACTCAACAACAACGGGAATCTTCAGACTCAAACGATGTCATGGAAGCTAAATAATCTTAGGCTGAATGACAGCTGGGTCAAAGACAAGATATGAAGTAAATCACCAAATTTTGGAGAAAATGACAATGAAGAAACAAATTACCAAAACCTGTGGGATACTGTAAAGGCACTCCTGAGAGGGAAATTTATAGCATTGGAAGACTTTATCAAGAAAAC
>CAUYON010080214.1:0-13978 GCA_963573935.1 Arctocebus calabarensis | reverse complement strand
AGGCTGCATAGTATTCCATGGTATACATGTACCACAATTTATTAATCCATTCGTGGGTTGATGGGCATTTGGGCTTCTTCCATGACTTAGCAATTATGAATTGGGCTGCAATAAACATTCTGGTACATATATCTTTATTATGAAAGTGCTCCAGTGGTGCAGTCGGTTGGTGAAACATAACTACACCTTTTGTGTTTTTTATCCTTGGATATTGTTATCTGATTATTTGGAGTATAGAAGAATCTTAGTAAAGATGGGTAGTCACTGAAAGGCCTGAACGATCTTCAGCCATTCCCTTTCAAATCAATCATTCCATCTGCAGTGTTGACTCTGTGTCATCGGTCGGGGGGCCAGGTGGCAGCTACAAGTGGACAGCTGCCATCTAGCAGGCAGTTTCAGGACTCATGGCCTTCACCCCTGGGATCAGTTTCCTGAGACATGTGAAGAAGATGCCCTTTAGGTGACCAAACAAATAGGAAGATCATGCTTGGGTGACCCAAATGGGCCCAGCATAATCACATGAGCCTCTGAGAGCAGAGCTTCTTCCCAGCTGAGGGCAGAAGAGGACTCGGCAGGGATGCAGAGGACGGGGATGCTTACGGCCTATGAGTGACTCACACCTGCTGGCTTGAAGATGGAGGGAGCCATGAGCAAAATGTGAGGGAAAGTAAATCTTCCAGGAACCACCAAGGCTGGAAGAGGCCTCCAGGCCCCCAGGAAGGAATTCTGCTTCACGAGACCCCACGGGGAAACCAGCTGAGCCCACCAGACAGTCTGACCTTCTGGGATAATAAACACGGGCTATTTCAAGCTGCTTAATTTGTGGCAATTTGTTGCTCAACAAACCTCACGTGGTTACCTCTGAAAAGAGGAATAAGACTATTGGGGTTTGTGGAGATTTGGGTTCACAGGTACTGTTAGAAGTCTTCATGACAAGAACGGATTTATGACATGTGCAAGTTCATTTTAAAATGATAAATTCTAACCTCAGCTCCAAGAGGAAGGTTGAGCTGAACATTGTGCGTGGACAGAACGTGAGATTGCAAAGAGAACATGAGATCACTACTGGACTTTAAATAAAAATATAGGAAGACTTGTTCAGTTGTTTAGGTTCATTTTGTTCCAGAATTATTGCTAAATGTACGGATACTCTATCAACTTGAAAAAATGGATTGATCTCTACATGAAGTAACAAGGTTTTCTCAAAATTTATATCTGAAAGTACACGGTTAGTATGGGAGATATTTCATCCAAAGAAGTGAAGTATCAATAGCAATAAAGAGACTTATGTTTTCCCCCCAATGAGTCAATGAGAACTGTAAGCAGTAATCTATTTGACCCCTTTTTTATAGTAAAATGGTACCAAAATAGAAATGATTACACCTGGACGTATTTTTTTACTCCCAGTTAGGTGATCACTCACACATAAACTCATCTTGGCAATCATATGTAATATGTTCTTAACATTTTCATACACTCTGTACTTAAATGAGTCCCACACACCTGAAATTACCATATCAGAAGCTATTTAAGCCATTCAAAATGCTGAGAGTAATTATAGTCCTGAAGTCTTCGGAATTTTAGCCCACCCTCCTATGACACACACATACCAGTTTGGGAGTTTCAATGTACCTATTATTGGGGACCAGGGGTCCAAGTTCCCCAAACCCAATTGACCTGGATCGATTACTCAGCTGAGCTGGAAAGTCTACCCGAGGTGCGGTGGTAAAACCGAAAGCAAACATAAGTGGAGACTGAAATAAAATGGAAGCAGCTCAGGCAGCGAGGACAGAGGGCAGTGTAACCTGCGCAAGTTCAGGGTTACAGAGAACTTTATTTAGAAAGAACAAAGAGAAAGATTGGAGGGCTTCCAAAGAGACTTGGAAGTGGGTCCCTCTCATGAAAATGAGGTGAGGAGGACAAAGACGCAGAGGTGGCGCGAGGCTATGAATACTTTCTCCATTTGAAATCGGCCGCGAGTGTCTCTTTACCTCTCTGCGCGGCAGGCAGTGCTGCGCTTTCCTACTAGTCCTTGGTTACCCACATTCTTCAGGGCCCCCCAGACCTGCTGGTTCGGCAGACCAGGTTTTCCTCCCATCCCCTTTGAAGCCCCTTTCTTCATGTCCCTTCTCACCTATCATACATGTTTTTAAAGAATTTAAATTGAGTTTAAATTGATCTTACAAATGTGCATAACCTCATTCATTTTATATGCTTCTCTATATAACCAGCTAATTCAGAAGACCCATGCAAGGACACTTCACACAAGGTCCCATGCCTCTCTCTGGCATCCCACTTTTCTTATACACATTTTCTGAGAAGATGATTCCCACGACATTTCTGATAATGACATCTCTTTGATTCATTCTCATCCAAATAGTTCAACTCAGGCCTTTCTTTTTGAGTTTTGTCCTTACATAATGATTTAAGAATGAGCCAATTTGTTTTTTGTTTTGTTTTTGTTTTGTTTTAGAAACAGAGTCTCATTTTATCACCAGCCCCCAACTCCTGGGCTTAGGCAATTCTCTTGCCTCAGCCTCCGGAGTAGCTGGGACTACAGGCACCTGCCACAATACCCAGCTATTTTTTGTTTCAATTTGGCCAGGGCCAGGTTCGAACGCCCCACCCTTGGTATATGGGGATGGCACACTACTCACTGAGCCACAGGTGCCACCCAAGAATAAGCCAATTTGTTACCCATTCATTTCCACAGTATCTATTTTTCTTACATAGAAATGCTGATATAAACATTAGATTACAAACAGGGTGAGAAAGGAAAGACCTTTTAAATTTCCTTAAATGAGTAACCAGAGCCAGTTAAAAAGAGGGGAAGGATTCATATATCTTAATCATCTGATAACAAGGACAAAAAAATACAGGAAAATATATGAAAACATGAGCAAAAAAAAATGACTAATACGAAATAATAAGTTACTAGGAGGTATACTCTAACTCTGAATATTTTCTAAATCATTAAACATAAGATACATACCACTTTGAGGTGCTCTTTTCTATTGATTTCCCCAGTTTACTTGCTGATTAATCATTTCTTATTTTTCCAAGGCCATTTACTTGGAAAGCCACTATTATATTTTCTTTGAGTATGTGTTTTCAAAAAATGGAAATTATTTTTTAAATGTATTTTAAATTTTCTTGGTGGAAACAGAAGCTATATTTGAGAGAGTGGTGTCCTATATGGGAAGTTGAGATGGGGAAGGTAGGCTGATTTTTAAATATGTTTAAATATCACAATCACTGGGCAAGAGACACAAACAGAACTTTCTCACAAGAAGACAGAAGAATAGCCATCAAACACGTGGAAAAATGGTCATCACCTAGGAGTATCAGAGAAATGAAAATCAAAACTACCTTGAGGTATCACTTAACACCAATGAGAATAATCCACATCACAAAGTCCTACAGCCTCTTTGGGAAGAAGTATGGAGAATCCTCAAAGAATGAAAAGTAGACCTTCCATCTGATACTGCAATCCATTTCTGGATATTCTACCTAACAGAACAAAAATCATTTTGTCATAAGGACCCACTTCAATATTTATAACAGCTCAATTCACAATTGCAAAGATGTGGAAACAACCCAAGTGCCTGTCAACCCATGAACGAACAAACTACCATATATGTATGCTATGGAATATTATTCAGCCATAAAAAGATGGAGAGTTTACATGTTTTGTGTTTAGGTAGATAGAGAATAAAACATTCTCTTTCGTAAAGTATCTCAAAAATGCAAAAACAATTATTCTCTGTACTCAATACTAACTTGAAACTAGTAGATGAAAAACTACAGACCCACATGAGAGGAAAAATACAATTAAATTCAAGAAGGAGGAGTAGGGAGAGGGGAAGGGGCTCAGTAAGCCCCCACCTATCCAGTACGATGTAGGGGTACACGGCATACCTCCTGAGTGAAGGACTCAACCACAGCTCAGACTTTTCCTAACAAATGCAAGCAATGTAACCAAATTGTATGTACCCTTATATTAATCTGAAATAAAAATAAAGTATGTTTAGTTGAAAAGTGAAGGTGGGGCCATTCAGATCAATCCACCATTTTAAAGGAGCTGAAGGCCCAAACCTAGGCTTGTAATAAACCCACCCTTTGTTTTTGCAAATAAAAATAAAAGAAAGAAAGAAAAGTGAAGGTGAGAGCAAAGGCAGTGGCCAGAGAGATAAGCTAGCTATAAGTGGCTATTCTGTATGCTTAATTATTTCTTGATCAAATCAAGCATGTGTGGTACTTGGGATCTAGTAGCATTTAGTAAATTTGTTACTTGTATGAATCTAATAAACATTCTGTTTCTGAAATCACAAGTCATAGAACTTCCTTAACATTAGTAAAGGATAGCTGATCACCATCATCGTTTTCTCTTTGACTACAATCCCACTAAATTCAAAGACTGGATTTTAGGAACTAATAATGCAAAATGCCAGAATAGAAAAGCAAAAGGTGCACTTTGTATCAGAAGTACCACAACAAACACACATGCACACACACACACATACACCCATAAAGAAGCAGAGACCTTATAAGACAGTATAATATCTTGATAAGTTGAGGTGAATTATCCAGTTATCGGGGGTAGGCATTCCTTCCTCTTTCTTGCTGGTCTCCTTCATTTCAGGGGTCCATGTCTTGTGCACTTTGCAATAGTTGTCCTCAAGCAACTCAGAAAGAGATTGCATGCAGACAGAAAGATGGGGAGGAGACTTGAGCTGCCACACAAGTTACATTTGAGTAACCAAGAGCCAACTTTTAAAAAGGCATTTACACTACCTAAGCTAAACCTGGAGGATTTAAACTGAAAAAAAAAAAATTGAACTCTATTTTACTCTAATCATATATCATATAACTCTAACAAAGAATGATAAAGGGTTTTACCAACCACTTGCAACAACATATGGATGATGGGAATCAAGAGTTCTGTGGCAGAGAATGCAAATCAAAACCAGTCTGAGCTATCATCTAACTCCAGTGAGATTAGCCTACGTCACCAAGTCCCAAATCTGCAGGTGCTTGCCGGGATGTGGAGACCTTTGTGCTGATGGTAGGACTGCAAACTAATGCAACCTCTATGGAAAGAGGTATAGAGAATTCTCAAAGAACTAAAGGTCAACCTTTCATTCAATCCCACAATCTCATTACTTAGGTATCTACCCAGAAGAACAAAAAGCATTTTACCACAAGAACATTTGCACCAGAATGTTTTTCGTAGCTCAATTCACAATTGTCAAGACGTAGAATCCACCCGAGTACCCATCAACCCGTGAATGAATAAACGAACTGCGGTACATGTAGACCGACCATGGAGTCCTATTCAGCCATAAGAAAAGAGGAGACTTTACATCTGTTGTGTTTACCTGGATGGAGTTGAAACACATTCTTCTAAGTAAAGTATCTTAAGAATGGGGGGGGGGGGATCCAATGTACCCAATAGTAACATGAAACCAATATATAAACAATGCCCAGACCAAAGAAAGAACACAA
Organism: Arctocebus calabarensis; assembly: GCA_963573935.1. NCBI lineage: Eukaryota > Metazoa > Chordata > Mammalia > Primates > Lorisidae > Arctocebus > Arctocebus calabarensis. Next base: position 8,473 of record CAUYON010080214.1, on the reverse strand, counting down.
GTAGCGACCAGCGAGGGGGAGGGGAGGGCACTTGGTGGCACGATGTTCCGCCCGCCCCCTGGATGAAGGCCTCAACTACATCTTGAACTTTATCTCACAAACGAAAACAATGGCACCTAAATAGTTGCACCCACATATCAATCAGAATTTTTAAAAATAAAAGAGTGCTGTTGCCGACAGGTCTCACTCTAGCCTGAAGTGGACATGTCAGGGAGGCCGTTAAACACGTGGCTTTACATCCCCGGGAAGCAATGATACAATTCTGGGATATGAGCGCGCAGAGAATCCCTGAGGCCCGGCCCCGAATGCTCTCAGGGAGAGGTGGCTGCCAAAGAAGAGCAAGTGCAGGATTTAGCCCCGTGCACCCCGCTGTCTAGTGATGGACAGCAGGCGAGGGAGGCTGGACTCCGCTGACCCCGCGGGGCAGCAGTGGGCTCTGGAGAAGAGCAAGTCTGCAGAAGCAACGGAGGTGTTGATAAGGAGGCCCGGCCGTGCGGAATGCTGCCGGGCTGAGTCAGCCGAGCCCAGGGGAGCGTGAGATTGAACAGGGAGGTGGATGGAGTTGACCCGAGCAGCTGCAGGGGGAGGTGGGAAGGGAAGCCAGACGCAGGGAGGCGTCGGAGGGGAGGTGAGAAGTCGCCGGGTAGAGCGACTGTCACTCTACTTCCTCCGCTTTCTGCTCTTCATTCTTGTCCTGCAGGAGATGAGCTCTTTTCCAGCCCCCTGACTTTTTAATTTAGTGTAGACAGTAAGGCAGCTGAGCCACTTCTCCGTCTCTCCTAGCAGCGTTGTCCGGCCGCCCTGGCCTTGCCCACCCTGGGCTCCGGGCCAGCTGAACCTCGCTCACACACACAGTCCTCAGGGCCCCTGACGGCACCTCCCACCAGCACCCGCCTCCTCATTCCCTGGGCTGGATCCTGCTTCAGCAAGAAAACCCAGGTCCTGGCATATGAGCCGCCTCCACCTCCGCCATCCCCGCGTCCCTCCCAGCGAAATTTCCTGCATCGGCCTCTATACCAACTTCTGCCCCCCGGGAAACAAGCTCCCTGGGCCTATCCGAGCCATTTTCCCCAACGTCTGCCCCGTCCCATGTTTCTTTTTCCCTTGATCTTTGTCCTTTCTACTCTCTCCACCCCTGGCAACAGCTCACACTTATGGATAAGGATGGTCTGCCTCTTTCCCTTGAGTATTGCCTCCCTGCCGCGGCCCTGGCTTCCAGCACCCTTCTCAACTGGACACACCGTAGAAACCAGCCCATATCCCCATCTCGACTTCCCATCCGGTAGAGGCTGCACCCCTCAAATCACCTTCCCTGCCTACGATTCCAACCCAACTGCTCTCAGCAGCCAGTCACCTGCAGGGGACAATTTCAGGTCATCTCATGTGACTTTCCCACTGCACTTGGCTTTCCTTATGTTTCAAACCTTGACATTTTGTGCTCACTCTGATTTCCTAACCTCACCAGCATTTCCTCCTCTCCAGTTCTCTCTCCTCTGGCTTCACAGCCTTTCTCTCTCTCTCTCTCTCTCTCTCTCTCCCCCCCCCCCCATCTATCTCTGACAGCATCCACTCTTGAGGCCTTAATTACCATATATACACTGAAAGTTTCCAAATCTAAATCTTTATTTCTGAACTTTTCATAATTCCTAAATCATAAATTAACTGCTGGCCATCAAATATAACCAGGATCAAACAGGATTGCTTTTTTTCCTGCCCAGACCTAAATTTCTGACATTTAGTAACATGATGAGTGGTTTAACTAATCAATAATCCAGAAACAGCCTGAAAATATGTGTCTAAGCAACTCAGGTAGGCCAGCAAAAAATCCCCTCAGGACCTGGAAGTTATTCTCATAGTGACCCCCCTTTAGATTCTGGCTTAAATAATTTGCAAGATCCTGAGCTAACAAGCATGAGACACTTGCTCACTTTCCTGTTACCTACTATGTGTAATGACATTGTTTGTCTAAGGAAGGGGTTCTGGTTAATAGTTTTAGAACCTTGAAAAGAAGGTGGCATGTGAGGGAGAGGAAAGAAAATAATAAATACCTAAGTCCTCGTTCTCTGATGACAATGTCCTGCATCAGTCAGGTCGTTTCTCACAGGAGGAGACAGACCATTAGAAAGTCTGGCTAGCTGGTCCTGTTAACCGTGCTGGGGTACAAAGAGGGTAACATAGTACAAGTGACCAGCAAAACACGCCCAAGTTCTATCAGCCACCCAGACTTAGACTGTGCACCCGGAGTAGGTCAGTGGCATCCAGGCAATAAGGATATTAAACTTTGTCTCTACCACACCAAGAAAAGTCAAAGTCACAGGCAGAAGGCACAGAGAGCCATGGTGTATTGTGGGGAGGGTTTGTCAATTAGGCTTTCTCAGTTGAAGGCCAAGGGGTGCCACCTTATTTTGAGTGACCATGATTAAGCTGGCAGGTGCCATTATCTTAACCAATTGTCATCAGGGCTTGATTGAGAACCACTGTTGTTCTGGCCGCTGTACAAGGCTCCGAGGCTTCCACCTGTGTGAGCTTCCCATGGCAGACTTCCTATAGGGAAAAGCTTCTTAAGCTAATACGCTGCCCCCACAAGGCAGATATCCACATGCTTGCCCGGTGGCCACCACAGCTGAATAAAGGGCATGTCACAGCTACCTTCAGCTCCTTGGTTTTTCTCCAGTCTGTCCAAATCCTGTGTGAGTCTCCTCAGCCTCAACCCCTGGCACTACATGTATGTAAAGGGCTCGTGACAGCTCCTTTCCACTGTTGCACAACTAGGAATTCACTGGCATCTGTACACACCTGCCAGGGAGCCATTCTGCAGTGATGCAGAAAGTGCCAGGGAAGGGCATGCCAAGTTTTCAGCTACTTTTCTCTGCCCTCTGCTGGGTACAGTAAAACGCCTAAAAATGTGAGACTGTAGAAAACTGTTAATGAAGTGGACAAAAAGGCAAGCAAGTGGCATGCTTTGGAGCCCAGGCTGGGCTGAGATGGGAAGCAGGCATTGCCTACTCAGGCAGCTCATGTTCCACAGTGACCTAAAGGCCTTCCTGCTTTACAGTGGAAATGCGGCTAATACAACAGTGGGCCTCAACCTTGCTAATGCCACAGCCTTAATGCACTTCCTGTGGGTCATGACCCACAGATTGAGAACTGCTGCGTATCAGAAGGAAAAAACAAGGGCAAAGGTGATGGGCACCTGAAGCGCTCAGGGAAAGCCAAAGAGTCCTCGTCTCAAGTTCAGGATCAAGTGTTGTTCTCAGATGTCAAGGTCAGTTGTGACAATAAAGGACTGAGGTACAGATAGTAAATCTAAGAGCACTGAGGACTGCCAACCACCAAGCCCCGACACCTAAGGCAAGGACAGGGCTCAGCAGCACACATGGTTTCCCCCCTGGAAACCACGTGGTGGTTGACAGTCCTCAGTGCCCTGAGAATTACTGTCTAGTTGTGGGGCAGGATACGTGGGGGCAGCATGGGCACTGTAGGGAAGTGGGGGGCTATGGCAAGTAAACCCCACCCTTCCCAAACTTGAAGAGCTCTGCTCCCCAAACAGCAAGGCCATAGGAAAGGCACAGGTGAGAGGAAGAGCCCGCTTTTCAGGTGTGCAGTGGGGACAAGTGGCTGCCCTCTTCCTGTGGACAGTCCCCGAGACCCTGCACAACTTATCAGGGCCAGGTGTAGGTGGGCTGAATGCATAAGCTCACTGCTCTTTGGAAGACTTGTCAGAATGATTTAGGAGTATCACAATCCTCTCACAACACTCTAATCCAGCAGGCCTGCCCTGGGAGTCACCGCACAGGCTTCATCACGCATGGTGCACTATGTGTGTTAAGCCAAAGGGTGATCATGATGGTTAATTTTAGGATTGACCTGCCTGAGTTAAGGGATGCCCTGACAGTTGGCAAAGCAGTGTGTCTGAATATCTCTGTGAGGGGCTTTCCCCTGGAGATTAGCATGAGGCTCACCCTGAGTGAGGACACATATCCAGACACAGATTAGCATGAGGCTCACACTGAGTGAGGAGACATAACCAGAAACAGATTAGCAGGAGGCTTGCACTGAGTGAGGAGACATATCCAGACACAAATAGCATGAGGTTCATACTGAATAAGGAGACATATCCAGACACAGATTAGCATGAGGTTCATACTGAATGAGGAGACATATCCAGACACAGATTAGCACGAGTCTCACACTGAGTGAGGAGACATATCCAGACACAGATTAGCAGGAGGCTCGCACTGAGTGAGGAGACATGTCCAGACACAGATTAGCACGGGGTTCACACTGAGTGAGGAGACATATCCAGACACAGGAGATTAGCATGAGGTTCACACTGAGTGAGGAGACATATCCAGACACAGATTAGCACGAGTCTCACACTGAGTGAGGAGACATATCCAGACACAGATTAGCATGAGGTTCACACTGAGTGAGGAGACATATCCAGACACAGATTAGCATGAGGTTCACACTGAATAAGGAGAAATATGCAGACACAGATTAACATGAGTCTCACACTGAATGAGGAGACATATCCAGACACAGATTAGCAGGAGGCTCGCACTGAGTGAGGAGACATTTCCAGACACAGATTAGCACGGGGTTCACACTGAATAAGGAGACATATCCAGACACAGATTAGCATGAGGTTCACACTGAATAAGGAGACATAACCAGACAGATTAGCACGAGTCTCACCCTGAGTGAGGAGACATATCCAGACACAGGAGATTAGCATGAGGCTCACCCTGAGTGAGGTGACATCTCCAGACACAGATTAGCATGAGGCTCACCCTGAGTAAGGAGACATATCCAGACACAGGAGATTAGTACGAGGTTCACCCTGAGTGTGGAAGCTCCTCCCTCAGCGTGGGCTGCACCGTCCAGTATGCTGAAGGCCGGGATATAAGAAAAAGCTGGAGGAAGGGGGGCTCTGCTGTGTCTTCAACTGTCTTTTCCTTTGGAATCAGAACTACTGGTTCTCTGAGCTTTGAACTCCAGCAATTGCTCCAGCTGTCTCCCAGTTCTCAGGCCTTCAGGCTCAGACTAAGTTCCATCCCCAGCTGTCCTGGTAGCCCAGCCTGCAGATGGAATATCTTGGAGCTTCTTGGCCTCTGTGGTCACATGATTCAATTCCTATAATAAGTTCCTTCCTTCTTATGTCTATATATCTATATCTCTGTGCATGAAACATCCACATTCTACTCGTTCTCTTGTCTAAAGCACCCTGACTAGTACACTGATACATGGTGTTGTGTCCCGATAGCTAAAAAAACTCCAGGGAACCACATGATGAAGCAGGTTTGATCCTTTCATCCACCAGACCTAGAGGTCCACTTGAGGATTCATGGCTCCAGCCCTGAAAATTCCTTGATCAGAGATCTTGGTTCCCATCATGGCGACCATATCCATAGAAAGATATAATAACATTCCACCAAATCAAAAGCTACAACCCCCACCTGTCATTGTGTCCCCCTCTGTTGGTGGATCAACAGACAAAAAGGACGCTGGGCTGTCCTTGCTGCTTTCAATAGTGAAAAGACCTTTGCAGCAACCAATTCTAGCACCAGGAAGAAAAGAACACCCTTCCCCAACCCCAGCTACAGGGACAAGCCATGAATCTCCTTACCCATGTAGAGAAGCAGAGCTAAAATTTTGGCCAATGATGAGAAATGTTAGAATGGGCAGTGAAAGAAAGCTGGTGCTCCCACTTACGATCGTGAGGGCAGCTGGGGCAGTGAGTGCTACAGCTTCTTACTGCCATCTAACCCAGTTGTATCAGTCATTCCTGGACAGTGCAGTAGGCAGCTACTCTGAGAACTCTATGATGCACACGAGGGGCTCCACGAGGGGGTGGAGGGTGGGAGGGGACTGTGTTGGGCACCTGTTACTCACCACTGCAAATCCCCCTGGCCTCGCCTCTGGCTCCCAGCGGTCTGCAACCAGCCCTGTGCAGGTGCAGCCAGGCAGTGCCTTGCTCTAAGCCCAGGCCTTAAGCCCCTCCCTTCCTGTCCCATGGCTCCTAGGCCCCCTTGCAAAGGGAAATATCTCTGAAAATATCTGTTTCTACCAACCTCAGAAAGCTAAATATATTTTGCTATTTTATTATTATGAGAATTAATCAAAAGTTATTCTATCCCTGCCAAACTGTCAAGCTTCTGACCTTAACTCCTCAATTTCTACCAGAATGCCCTCAAGTAGGGCTGGGCTGTGGACATTTCTGGGACAATAGTGGGACCTTGCTCCCTCCAGCTTGCATGAGTGGAGGGCGGGACAGTGATCACGCCATGAGACCCTCAGCCGGCATCATGTTCTGGCTTCTGCTGACCTGCCCCATTTACCTGACCTGACTGAGCCTGCTAATGGTGCAGCAGCCTCACTGGATTCAAGAGAAGCCCTTGGAAACCATACTTAGTCTCTATTTCAGGACTGTTTCTGATGCTACTCATAGAAGTTCAGAGAGTGCGTGTATGACGAGGTACCCTCTTGGGTGTGGTTTAACTAATGAACGCCTGCTTCCAGGAGGACTTGCCAGGGCAGGACATGTGCCCCAGAGCAGAAACTAATGGTCATGCTGGCAGTCTAACACTGCTCCCCAACACAAACCCAGATCCAGCAGTAACATCAAGGCTCACCCAATGCACTCCCCATCAAGACCCAGCTTGCTGACCACCCCATAACAAAAGCTGTGAAGGAGACCCAGGAACATGGATGCCCTTCAGTGAGCGATATAGCAAAGTATAGGATTCACCCCGAGAGAGGCTCTCTCTTCAGCTGAGGATGAAGAACCAGCCATAACATTGTGAACAGATCACAGCGAGATGACGATGCCTTCCCTCCAGAACGGTATCAGGGCATCACCAAAGGCCAGGATCACACTGCAGCATGGGCCACGGCTTGGTGCTGGTTAATGAAATGCTGCCCCATAGCAGGATTAGAGAAACAATTTCTCTCCCCAAGCACTGACCCTTGTCACTGGAATCAAGTCCCAAATGGCAGAGAATGTTAAAACTGAATGCTTGTGACTCCTCGCCCCAAAGAGGAGAGATCAAATGGGCAACTTAGCAGGGCTATTCAACCCAGCACCCAGTAGGATGGGTGTGGGATGTATTTCCCGTTCATGGCACCAGGCAGGGAGGACTTTGTCAATACTCTCAGGATGGCAGCTGTTCACTGTATCCCAGTGTATCCCAGCAAACAGCAGAGTGTCTCCAGGCTATGAAATACTTGTCAGGATGCATAAACACACAAATCCTCTCAGGCCAAGGGATACTGAGGATAGGTGGACACACACAGCACATCACTGGACAGGACCACAGAAACATTTCTCCTATCCCAGGGGTTGATAAACTCAGCCTGTGGACTGTGTTTAGGCAGCCCATGAGCTAAGAAAGTTTTTTACATTTTTAATGGTTGGGAAAAAGTAAAAAGATTTGATGATGTGTGAAAAGGGTATGAAATTCAAATCTCAGTGTCCATAAATAAAGTTTTATTGGAACACGGCCACACTCATTCATGTACGCACTGCCTGGGCAGCTTTCACACAGAGATGAGTAGCTGCAAAAGCTTAAAATATTTAGTTCTATCCTGCTACAAGCTGGATTGTGTCCCTCCAAATTTCAGTTCCTCAGACTGTATTTGGAGATAAGTCTTTAAAAGATGTAATTAGGTTAAACAAGGTCATATGAGTGGACCCTTATCCAATATGATTGTCATCTTTATCAGAAGAAGAGATTGGCGTCTAGATGTGAGTCCCCAGCAAGAAGGTAGCCATTTGCAAGCCACGGACAGGGGCTTTGGGAGAACTTAACCCAGCTGCACCTTCATCTTGGACTTTAGTCTCCAGAACTGTGAGTAAATAAATTTGTTAGGCCACCCACCTGGTGGTATTTTGTTATGGCAGCCCTGATAAACTACCACATTTCCCTTACAGAAAAACGTTGCCACCCATTCTATGCTATATACTCTCCTAAAAGCCCCAGGCTTTGGTCTAGAACGTTGTGTATTTCTAGCATAGAGCAGCATGCCATTAAGGACCCCGGGGTAAAGGCCTGACCCTTCTTCTCTTTCCAAGACTAGTGGAGAGGGGGTATGATGGTTGTTGCCCCTCGAGGAGGATGGTGACGCACTGCCCGGGATGGCCACCAACAGCCACCCATGGGCACCATACAGGTCACCCAGCAACCCAGTGCTCTGTCGATGTCACCTAAGCCAGCATGGTCCTCCTTTTTCCCCCCAGAGTTCTGGGCTGAGGCGGAGACGGCTCAGGTCCTCACAACCATCCTCTCCTAAGCCCTGCCTCTCTGCTCCCGAAGGTTCTGCCCGGCCGGTTGTAAGCTATTTCTCCTCATGCCATCTCAGCAGTTCCAGGACATCGTGACCTGGAAGCATTCCCTCAGGCTGTGACCACTAGCCCTCTCACAGCCTTTATGAGGATAGTCCCTAGCTTCTGTGTCATTCTTCCCCTCCCCTC